>OLKM01002044.1:28714-88178 GCA_900291075.1 Melanogrammus aeglefinus | reverse complement strand
ATAAGAGTGCTACACAAGAGATCCCATGACTCTGGGGGCGATAGTCCCAAAGCTCCTTCGCAGCCACAGACGTAGGGATATGTAGGGTTAGCGGACGTCCTCCTGGAGCTATATATATACAGTTTATAATATAATGTATATATAATATCACGGCCAAAAAGCTCTGTGCACCTCCGGATGGCCGTCTAGCGTGGGGAGCTCTCAGGGGATTGGCTATCTCGGGCGTTTGTTGTGTCGACAAATCTGTTTCCCCGTCGAAAATGTGTTTCCCTAGGTCCCCGCCCCCGTCCGAAATTACCCGAAGGGCGAAGGAAGCGCGCGTACACAAAAAGCCCGCCGCCCACGAGCGTCTGATGTCTCGTACCCCACAGAGGGCACTTTGGATAGAGCTAAGGTTCAAAACTGACTTTTTTTTTAAAGCGAGTTCAGGGTATCTGCAGTTTCAGGCAAGTTCAATATTAAGACTTTTTAAGACCTTTTTAATACCACCTTGAATGAATTTAGACCTTAAAACTGGCGATGGTGGGGGTTGGCAACAGACGTGAGCCACACTTTGGAAACGGACGTCTCTTCCAGCCAACTGTCCTTTCAGAATTTGCACCCTACCCATTGTCACAGACTAGGCTAGCAAGCACGCAGATAATCGTTTATATATGCAGCAAGAAAGAAGCCTCTCTACATGTCCTCCCTGAAAAGTCCCTCGAGAAAAATAAAAAAATATAGTCCTGCCCTGACAAATGTAAGACCTTGAGTTACAGTATTTAAGACCAGCATGACATTTGTAACCAATTTAAGACTTTTTAAGGCCTTAAATTTAGAAACATGAATTTAAGACATTTTAAGACTTTTTAAGGATGCGCGGACACCCTGGAGTTTTATGGAAAGATGTTGTATTGTAGATTTCTATCAATAAAAAATATTTTTGTGAGAGACTTTTCATTTTGAATGAAAAGATTTTGGTACTAGCACAGCAGCTCGTGGGCGAGCTTTTTGTGGACGCGCGCTCCTTCACCTTTCGGGTAATTTCGGACGGGGGCGGGGACTAGGGGAAACATCTCGACGGGGAAACAGATTTCGTCATAACACCGGTGTCGTGCCAAAAAACGACTGCCTGCCAGAAAACGACTGACCCCAGCGGGAACGCCCATCGGGGTGGTACCTACACGCCGCCATCGGGTTGGTACCTTACTCTCTCCACAGCAAAAGAGCGCGTTGTAATTGAAGGAAGTAGTCCTGTCGTCTCGGTCCGTAAGGCTACAATTGGTCTTTCCAATAAACCATCCAGGAGAATTAATTTTGGCGGTATTACTTTGATTGTTGTTTGTTATTTCTGCCTGCTGCTGTTTGTAAGATGATATAATAAATAAGTAGTAGTAGTATTATTACTATGTTTTTATTTTTTTATTATTATTATTATTACTACTACTATACTACTATACTACTTACTACTACTACTTTTATATATTATCATCTTACAAACAGCAGCAGCAGCCAGAAATAACAACAACAATAAAAAGTATACCGCGCCAAAATTAATCTCCTGAATGTGGAGAGAGTAGGTACCACCCCGATGGGCGTTCCCGCTGGGGTCAGTCGTTTTCTGGCAGGCAGTCGTTTTTCGACATAACACCGGCGTTGTTATGGTTTCCGGTCTTGTGTGTTTCCAACGTTTTTATTAGGAAGGCCCATCTAATAATATCTCTGTCTAATCAATCATACTTCATTCACTGCCTCTTCCGTGGTCATTACAATATGTATGAATAGACTGCGTTGGGTCCTCCGACGCGTCTCTCCCTCTTCCACAAAAGGTAAAGACAAGTCAATGGTGGTTATCGTGTTGTGGCGCAACAAATTTGACAAAACTTGGACAGCGACAGATTATGATTTGTGGCGCGACAAAACTTCGGCGACAACGCGAACGAAGTGTGGCCATAACTAACATATAAAACCAACCATGGGCCAATACAAGACATCCTACAGAACCGTATTGAAACCGTTACATTAAGAACCGTAATGTAACGGTTATCGTGGCTTTGCCTGGTAAAAAAAACATACCAGCCGACACTTTACGTATTCATCACAATATACCATGGAGAGAAAACTATGAGGGGCCGTATAGGCCATAATTCAAACTTACCTCTCACACACACTACTGAATATTAAACCTCTCACACTCACTACTGAAAACCTCTCACACACACTACTGAAAACCTCTCACACTCACTACTGAAAATTAAACCTCTCACACTCACTACTGAAAACCTCTCACACACACTACTGAAAACCTCTCACACTCACTACTGAAAATTAAACCTCTCACACTCACTACTGAAAACCTCTCACACTCACTACTGAAAACCTCTCACACTCACTACTGAAAACCTCTCACACACACTACTGAAAATTAAACCTCTCACACTCACTACTGAAAACCTCTCACACACACTACTGAAAACCTCTCACACACACTACTGAAAACCTCTCACACTCACTACTGAAAACCTCTCACACTCACTACTGAAAACCTCTCACACACACTACTGAAAATTAAACCTCTCTCCTGAAAACCTTCCTCTGCGCTAGCCATCTATGCAGAAATGCAGATAATTCAGAAGTGTTCATGGACTGTAAATTAAATATTAATTATAATTATATTACATATTATTATAACTGTTTTCTTATATAGTCTTCTTAAGCCCTTCTAAATCATAAGGAATAATAATTAATTATAATATAAATCATCAAAACCATTGATAAAATAATATACTGACACAAATATTTGTATTCTTTTATTTTTTTTAAAATTTAGTCTTCTAGAATTAAATAAGCCCATCTAAATCATAAGGAATTATAATTATAATAATAATAAAATCATCAAGGCAATTAATAAAATTAATATACTGAAACATAAAATACAGCCAGACCCATCTCCAAATTTCAGTAGGTGTATGTGTAAGTGTATTTCAGTAGTGTGTGTGTAAGTGTATTTCAGTAGTGTGTGTGTGTAAGTGTATTTCAGTAGTGTGTGTGTAAGTGTATTTCAGTAGTGTGTGTGAGAGCATTTCACTGAAACGGAAGGCATTTCACTGTAACGGAAGGCATTTCACTGCAACGGAAGGCATTTCACTGAAACGGAAGGCATTTCACTGCAACGGAAGGCATTTCACTGAAACGGAAGGCATTTCACTGAAACGGAAGGCATTTCACTGAAACGGAAGGCATTTCACTGTAACGGAAAGCACTCGGACCAGGGTTGCATTCATTCATACAATTGACGGGCAGCTCCTTTGCCGCGTGTGTTTTTAGGATTAGAGGGGGCGCGGTCGATAGCCACCAACATAGCAACCCATGGACAGACAAGTGACGTCGGGGAAAAAATCGGAGAAACACTCCCATTCAGGATGCATGCAATGGTTTACATTTCGTTCTTTGGAGCACGGTTTATTTATATTTATTTATTTATTTTCAGTTTTTGAGAAGGTGCTTCAAAAAATGCAAAGGTTTTCTGCAACAATCCAAAATCCAATGGAAAAACCCGTTGGCTTTGTTTGTCAAGGGAACCCAGGGCGACGCTCAGTTTCCGGGTTGGCCAACATACGTCATCGCTCCGCCACACATTTATCCTTTTATTCTGCCATAGTAACACCGGTAAATAAATGGCAAAAAGTAGGCTGAGAACGAATTCGTATTTGCGATATGTTCAATAAAACGGTACGAGACCGTGGTATAATAAACAATATTATTCACGAGTTATAATCAACCCCTACACATCAATATTAATGATAATAACCCATTAAATACGGTATGATTTCTAGATGTCATTGTCATTCAAAAACAAGACAATAGATGGCTAGATAAAACATCAAGACATACAATTCTAAAAAGAACAGACGAAGCATCTACCCTTTTTTCGAAAGCGGTTTGCCTACAGAGCAGCGCACCTGCATTTAATATATCCGTGAATTGTCACAATTTCTCAGAATCAAAGGTGAAAGTAGAAACGGGTGGCCAAAAGCTGTCAGATTATCACAGACAATTTTAAGTAGAAACGGGTGGCCAAAAGCGGTCCATAATTCTTAGTTATCACAGACAATTTTTTAACAATAAATGTTCTGTATTGGAGCTCCTTAAGGGACATTAGGGAGAACGCTCCCGGACAGAACCTTAGATGGAAGTCGTGCTTAGTGACGAATAGGCCTACTTCCAATTGATATGCATGAGTTAGAAAATCTTGCTTTTTGACACGAACATTTAGAAAATACCTGTACCTGATCACGTTTCAATAGATTAAATAACGTGACAGTGTCACCTATTTCCGTGAGCCGGCCGGCGTTCTATACATTATCCCTTACATAACCAGCAAAGACAATGGTTTTATACCCATGATCAGCAGCATGCGAGCTGCTGGTTTCAGCGTCCATAGCAACCATCATATCAACCATGTTACTATAATTATGTGGAGTCTAACGGAAATATTCTTCGTCATAACTATCAAACCAAACACACTCCTTCACATTCGCCGGAACGACGATTATGAAAGTAAAATGCACATTTCTCCCTAAAAATGTTTGCATAAACACTTTTAATGGTGTAACTATGCTAAAATATCATATTTTCCACCCAGAATAAAACGTATGTCCGCCATTTTCACAGAAAAATATCGCCTCCACAGCGGCACGCGTGGATACTGTAGGTATAACACGCTATTTTACGTTGAAATGCGACGTATCCAGCGTTCATGGAAACGTTCACCGTCAACGTTTTTTCTTGGCGACTGGGTTGGTATGTGAGAGGTGAGAGATTTCAGTAGTGTGTGTGTGAGAGATTTCAGTAGTGTGTGTGAGAGGTTTTCAGTAGTGAGTGTGAGAGGTTTAATTTTCAGTAGTGTGTGTGAGAGGTTTTCAGTAGTGTGTGTGAGAGGTTTTCAGTAGTGAGTGTGGAGAGGTTTTCAGTAGTGTGTGTGAGAGGTTTTCCAGTCGTGTGTGTGAAGAGGTTTTCAGTAGTGTGTGTGAGAGGTTTTCAGTAGTGAGTGTGAGAGGTTTAATTTTCAGTAGTGTGGTGTGAGAGGTTTTCAGTAGTGAGTATGAGAGGTTTTCAGTAGTGGAGTGTGAGAGGTTTAATTTTCAGTAGTGTGTGTGAGAGGTTTTCAGTAGTGAGTGTGAGAGGTTTTCAGTAGTGAGTGTGAGAGGTTTAATTTTCAGTAGTGTGTGTGAGAGGTTTTCAGTAGTGAGTATGAGAGGTTTTCAGTAGTGAGTGTGAGAGGTTTAATTTTCAGTAGTGCGTGTGAGAGGTTTTCAGTAGTGAGTGTGAGAGGTTTTCAGTAGTGTGTGTGAGAGGTTTTCAGTAGTGAGTGTGAGAGGTTTAATTTTCAGTAGTGAGTGTGAGAGGTTTTCAGTAGTGTGTGTGAGAGGTTTTCAGTAGTGAGTGTGAGAGGTTTAATTTTCAGTAGTGTGTGTGAGAGGTAAGTTTGAATTATGGCCTATACGGCCCCTCATAGAAAACACTATTCCTTACCTGTCTATAAGAAATGTAGCCGTCTCAGCGTCCGATTTTAAGTTGCTCAGGTCACGTAACTCCCCATCGCTCATAAGCCACGCCAAGGTTTACTCTGGGGTTTTTTCGAGCTCTCTCCGCCTCCCTTTTAGTAGCTGTCCTTTCAACAAGTGTCTTTCCTCTTTTTTTCGCTGTTTTAGCGGTGTTAGTTGTTGGTATCCGGGGAATGGGAAATTTAGGGGCCGCCGTTGAAGACATTGCTATTCATTTGTTGTCCGCCGTAGTAGTGCAACACTGTCAGACTGCTAGGCTCGTGAACGCTCACGCAGGGACGCACCAACGTCGTTGCCAAGGTGACCGGACGGTCCCACAGCCAATAAGAACGGAGAATCGGAGCCTCGCTCTGATTGGTCAAAATGTACATGAGCGGTGGCAATTTTTTTGGGGGGGGGCACACAGAGGCAGGGGAGAGCAAAGTGATGAGCAGATATTCTCATAGCACTTTACCTACAGTGACTGACTGGCTATTATGACATTTTTGCCAAATATTACAGTAAAAAAATTACCCATGCCTCTAGAATAATTACTGTTTATTCTTGCATGATTCAACGTGGTCCATGCATTCACAGAAGAGGGGGCCGTCTGTCGATCAAATGGGTGTCTTGGTGTTTGGTGTTTCCAACAGGGCTGCAACCGTTGCTGGTGGGAGTGTCACTGTGCTTCGTTGTCATGGCACCCATCCTCATCCTGTTTCTGCTCAACTCCAAAAGACAAGCTGCCACGGCCTCACCAGAGAACCTGCCCAAGGCTCAGGTACCGTCGATCCAAACACAGATATAGCTCATAACCCTAGTGTCTGCTACTCTTATGCACCAGGGCGTGTGGTCCGTGGTCGAGGTGGGATATCGTCACTAATTAAAGGGGACATATTATACCACTAGGTTTGAATGAGGTTTTGACTTCTGACATCACAAGTGGCGCGTGTCACCTAGATGTGGCGCAATATAGGTCAGTGTACCAGCCTACCCAGTGGACTGTAGTAGCAAACGTTGTTCTTCAATCCGTCATACATTCTAGGTGGACCACAGGGCCCACTTGTGATGTCAGAAGAGGCAGATTTTCAAAACGGCATGTTAACGGGCTAATCCCACTCACACCTGGTGGTAATATATTTTCCCCTTTAAAGGGGCAGACGCATAATGAGTGCTATGAGTGACATCTGGGGTTGTCCTCTTTTCCTCCGTATAATAGCCTTTCTTGTAGCTGTGATACTTTTTCTCCTCCACTTGTTTAACTGTGCAGGCATCGGCCCAAGGTACCCTGACTCACACGCCACTGCCATCCTCTCTTCCCAATGACCCATGTGACCTGGACCCATGTGACCTGGACCCATGTGACTTCGAGCCACGTGACCTTGACCCACGTGACCTCGACTCACGTGACCTCGAGCCATATGACCTTGACCTATGTGACGTCCACTTGGAGCTCATCGACTGCGATGGACTCATCTGAGTGTAATGTGCTGCATCGGATGAAGCCTAGCCTATACTAATGTACTAACAGTGTTCGAAGTTCAAGAGGAACCCAGTGTCAAAATCCAACCTGCGCAAGAGCACCCCCTCTGGTGAAACATGGCTTACTGCAGTTTCCGATCTGCCTAATTGGTTATCAGGGGATGCCACTGTGATTTACAATCTATGTTAATTGATGTGGGTTTGAATTCAGCCTTCGTGATGACGGCATCAGTGACCAAAAACCCGGATTTGAAGGTTACTTACAAATAATGGTGCCAAAGACAGGATACTGAAGGAAAGGCTTCAAACAACGTGGTCCGTCTTCTCTTTGAAAGACGATCAATGGAAAATAATCAAGAAATCATCACACAAAAGACACAGAGAGAGACTGAGGACTTGTTTTTCCCCCAGCCAATCATTGCGCTGAACTCAGTCAAAATGTGATCCCGGTCCACTTGACAATCCCCCCCGCCCTCCCCCTGCACTTTGACACTTTGACCCTGGCCATGTTGCACAATACATCTCCTTGTCCAGTTTTAATTTTACATATATTTATAATATTCTTAATTTCTGTTAAAACATATTTTGTATTTCATCTTATTTAAATTTATTTTTATTCTATTGTATTTGATTACTTTTTAAGCACAGATAATACAGAGTCTGTCACACAAATATTTCACTGCATATTCTGTATGTGTATGTGACAAATAAAAACCTTTGCATCTTGAATAGTTGAATCAGATAGTTTGGGAACTAAAACGGTTTCGAGCAGACAATACATGAGACTGAAGTCAGAATTTTGGTAACACAGATTAACCAGATGAGGATATTGGGGAAAGATCATGTATAAAAGACAAGGGCTTTTATACTGATGGTGAGAGGTGCAGCCGAAACCAAGCACATGCCTCCGTCTCATTCTGAAAGTGTTCTAATGCACCGTAGTGCTTTAGGTCAGATCCTCTGGTGATCGGAGCAGGGTTGCTAGTTCAATCCCTCGTTCAGACCTTGTAAAGCAAGGCACCTAAAGTCGTACCCCTCAGATAAACGGTTAAGAGCTATGAGGTGGTAAGAAAAGCATTGTATAACCGCAGGCCATTTACCAATCCCTGTTAAGGACATCTAGAATAATGACTCCAAAATGCTGATACTGCAACGTCCTACAATTGCATAGCCACACTTCTGGGGGACTTTTTTTTTCCTGAGTCACGTAGCTGACCATAAAGGGGTATCATTTGGGCTAGTGATTGAGGCCTTGCAGCAGGGTAGAAAGTGTTTATTTTATCAATCCGAGGATGAGCTATTTCGGTGTATGCTGATGATGATCGTATTGGCTTGGAGCTCACTAAATCTGCCCGGTGACTGCGCTTCACTAGGAATGAGATGGGCAAGTAGGGGTGATGTACAGCAGTCCAATCCAGATACAAAAAAACAAACAAATTCTAATAATTGATAGTTCCTGCTGTGCATTTTCAAGGAAGATGACAAAAGTGTTTATTCTCATCATAGAAACTGCTTGGGAGTTTAGGGGGGTCCACTGACTCACCATTGGCTCTATCGGTTGACCGTGACCCCAACACCTTCCTCCTCCACTTTTTGACTTGCGTTCAAAAAGCATCCGAGCGTCCGCCTCAGTGTTCTGCTGCTGTCGCACTTTCTCCACAACATTAACGAAAGAGAGAGAGGGAGGGAGCTGCCGGTTGTGTTCATTTTTTTCCAAATAAATGTCACTACGTCCAGCAAAAGCCATACATCTACGCTGAGGAGGAACTTGCACTGACCTGACGCGAAGGAAACCACCGGCTCTCGTTGATTTCAAGCCAACATATCGCGTGTTTATGTGTGCAGCATACTACTTCCCGTGTGTATGTGTGTGTGTGGGGGGGGATATACAATATTGTTTATAAAGCCAAGATGTTGGATTGTGGGATGTGAGATTGAGCCAAGCCCCGGTTTCGCTCGGGTAGTGCGGGATAAGAATAGATCTTGTTGAATGTACGGGGATTGTATTGGTACAGCTGTGTTGGTTGCGTTTGCTGGAGGTCTTCTTTGCTGACTCGCGTTTTTTTGCTTGTCCCATCACTGGGCGTACAATGATGGCTGGATATTGATGTGTGCTTTAACCTTTCGGAGAGGTGACTTTTGTGTATAATTGTTTTTAACTTGCTTTAGTTTTTGTGTGTGTGTCCTCCATTAATTTTATTTTGAGTTTGATTATGCAAACAAATTTTCTGTGTTTTCTTAAAGGTTGGCTTTGGGATTTGCGAAACGCCAGCAGATTTTGAAAATACACTACTCAAATGGTCCTACCCCCTCTCCTTCAACACTGACTCGGACTCCACCCATTCCAAGTACATGGACGCGCGATCATGCACGAGCGCGAACACAGATGCGTGAGAGCGAGCCATTAGCTAGCTCCAGTAGCTACCGCAGGATAACAACAAACAGAAGCTTGCTCTGGGTCACGAGCTTTGAGTACGTGCACGAAGGGGTCACGCGCGGGGGGAGTGCAGTACGACCGTTTGATTGACGTACTTACTGTCAAATGCCGTTTGATGGTAGGGTGAGTGGGTCTGGAAATCATTGGCTGGAGTTTTTCGAGCCCTGCCCGTTCCACAGATGACTGACTTGTTTAATTTTCATGTCAGTACTCCTAACTCAGTGGCTGTAAGTGGGTTATGATAAGGATTTCAAATAATTGTGCAAAAATGGCCAAAAAAGAGAATTCCATACCCAACCTTTAAATACTGATAAAACTTCCCAAAACTAGGGAGATCGAATAGGCTTTCTTTGTACAAAATATACTTGTACTCTTTATAATCCTAAATGAATGGATCCTTACAAAGCAAAGTGTGTGTTTCTATACCACACTAAGAGGACAGACGTGTACAGGAAACACTGAGTCACCAGCTCCCCCCTGGGGTCTGACTCTGGGCTGCTTCCTGCCCCCAGCGAGGCTCCCATACAGATGTGGTGGAACACTAAATAATCCTCTCTGATGACCTTTAGTCATGCCGCACTGCCAAGTTACGGACTGCCGACCGCAAACCCTCCAGTATGATGGCCTAACCTCTACGTGCTCCATAAGGTCTTGTATCTGGACTCATTTAAAGGGACATACATGTTTACATTCATTAATTGCTTTACGTTTCCAATATAATAGTTTAAATTAAACAGGAGACCTTCCAACTCTCTTCGTTGTGTAGAAAAGTATGCAGGCTGATTTTGATTATATTTGAACCTGAAGTGATGCCAGAAAAAAGGAAGGGAGTGACGCCTAAGCTTGGACAAAAATGTGGGACAAATGTCGGTTTCAGTACTTTTTTAATTCGTTAATTTGATGTGTTAGTATATCCACTCACACCTGTCCTATTTGTATATCTTATCTTAATTTATGATTCTAACTAACATTAGTTAACAATCACTATTGTCTCAACATACGGAGCTCACACTCTAGTGCTCTCAATGCGTGAGCTCCAGCAAGCTGCAGTTCACTTACCGGCCTGTTGGGTCAGTAATGAGAAAGAATTTCAGTCGTTGCCTATTAAAAGTACATTTACATTTACATTTAGGGCATTTAGCAGACGCTTTATCCAAAGCGACTTACAATAAGTACATTTGTCATAATAAGTGCAACAATATATCGCTCCGATAGTACCAGTTCTTTCAGCTTAATAGTATTAAATCGAGGTATTCCTCCCCTCCGCAAGTTCAAATAAAGGAATGGAAGTTGCGTATCCTTTTTTTTTAATAATACATTTTTATTTGGCCTTCATTTTAATTCATGTATCAACAATATACAGTTTATATACACACGCATGAGTTAAAACAAGGGCGTTCCTCTTTGACCTTGTCATTTTTTTTTTCATATTGCAGTAAAAAGGCAGGAAGTGCATCGTGGTCGTCTCTAGGACCCAGAGGAGACCCTGCTGCCACCCTGCGTTTCCATGGCAACGGTCCTGTGTGTCTTACCCCACGCTCGCCCCTTTCACCTGCGCCAGTACTAAAATAAAAAATGAATATGTAAGAGAGGGAGTGATTGGGAAGCTGTTAGCTGTTGATGTCGACTACAGATGTAGATTAGCCTCTTGGGTAACTGACATATTTACATTTAAGTTTAAACTAAAATGTTGATTAATGTGACCCCTCCCTGGCAAAAACAATCGTAAATAAGTGAGGTAATTAAATGAATACAAAATTAATTAATAAATATTAATAGAAATACAACTAATAAAAACAAATCTTGGTAGGACTGTTGGTGGAATGAGATTTGAAACAAAACCTGAAAAGGAAATCTATCCAATGGCTCTGGCTTCTTTGTGAGAAATTTCAGGTACCATTTACTCCCTATAGGGGGCGCTTTTTCTGTCAGGGTTTGGTGGTTGGCTAACCCTTTAAGAAAACGTTTTGGAGGGGCATCACTTACCTGGGCGAACTTGTGTATCTGCTCTACCACCGCGGCGAACAGTGCTCCCACGCTCTCGTCAATCAAGCTCTGCATGTAGTGGACCGCCTCCTCATCCGAAAGGTCCAATCGGAACTTGTCCTGCACCTGAAACAAGGAAGTGGAAGGGAACAGGGGTTGCGAATATCGCTTGTTGACATGTGTTGCTGTCGGCCTCCCCAGACCAGCATTTGACTGATTTGTTCCAAAATTAAGTACGGTAAGACTAAGTGACTCAGGTAACTAGTGCTGGAACCTATGCCTTTACCTTCTTAACCGTCTTGTCGGGCTCCAGGGCGATGTCGGGAATGTTGGCGTCCACCATGAGGGAGAACAGATTGAGGATCAGGTTGGAGTACCTGGGGATCAGGACGGGCCGCACGGAGACGGGATCAGCGTTAAGTTAAAGAGTTTCAACGTTTTTCTTGAAGTTCGGATTCTCTCCCGTGTTGAATCAAGTGTACTTGTATCATTCGGCAGCCGATATATAACCTCTAAAGAAGAACATCACGAGAGGGCCTCAATGTCTGCTGGCCTGAGGGCTTCAGATCCTAAACCCTTGGACGCCGAGGCACGCTCGCTATGTTTATGGCTCATTTGCTGTCAGGCATTACGACCCCCATTTTATCAACAGTGGGGATACAACATTGGCTCAGGCTTCAGTGATGGAAATGGGTTAAAATAAGGAGTTGACGTCTTTCAGAATTGGCCCGATCGAGCCCAGTGGATGGAGAGTGTGTTTTTGTATGTTGGTAGCTTCGCAGAAATTACACAGGAATGTGGTTCGATATTTAGTTTGTACTGGACTGGCCTGGCCAGCAGACGCACTATCCCTCATCCAAATCAAGCCTGTGGCTTGTTTGGGCCCTGTACCATATGGGCTGGATCCCATGCCGTTCTGGCCCCAGGATTCAGCCTGAGTCATCACCGCGTGAGCGTGTGTGTGTACGTGTGTGTTGCCGCATACCTCCGGAGGTGGAGGAAGGCGGTGTAACACTGCTTCCTGAACTCCTGGTACTGCTCGCTCTGCATGCCCCCCATCCCCTCGACCATCTCCTTGCTGAGCTTCATGGGCGGCGGCAGGGGCTTGGGGTCGCGGCCCAGGATGTAGCCGAAGTCCACGTGGAACAGCTTGCCTGGGGGGGATACGGATGAAGGCGCAAAAGGTGAACAAGGTTGTTGTTGTCGTTTGCCATCTGATGATGTACTTCAGGGGGAGGCCAACGTCTGACGTTTCTTAACCTCCGGGGGCAGGCTCAGGTCTGGAGACCACAGCTAGGTGGTCATAGGCTCCACGGTTAGCGGCCTGAGGAGATCTGGATCTTACCCGTCTTGGTGAGCAGCAGGTTGTCCAGGTGTCTGTCCCCGACGCCCAGGATGTACGTGATGACACAGTAACCAGCTGGACGGGGGACAAGGGCGGAGCACGCATCAATACAGTTCATTAGCTCACACAGTAGTTCAAGAATTGACAGATTTTACAATTCGTTAGCCTGACAGCATCATTTCCTAAGACCTATTTTGGGCAAAATTGTGATATCTAACCTAACTGTACTTTGCTAATGCTGCTGATTCACAGCTCCTCATTGGTTGCATCCTAAGCCAATCACAGTGCTTTTTACATTCCATAATCACAAGCTGCCGAAGTCATCTATTCGACTTTGGGCATTTTTTGACGCTAAATACAAGATGAACCTTAAAATATGACGGCTAACGATATGTTACTCAAATGTTGGTCCAAGTCATAAATAAGTTCTGTTTCCTTGATTAGGGGTTGGTATGACAATACTGGCTCAGGGGATTTTGTCGGGGTTTGAACCCTGGTGTGTCCCTTCAGTATTACGAGGACCTGCACTCAGGGGCCCAGCGGTCCTACGGGGGGCTGGTGGTACTGACCGCAGCTCTTGACGTAAGTGTCCATCACCTCTGGGCTGATGCCGTATGGCCCTTTCTCGCTGGGCGCATGTCTTCTGAAGAAGCTCTGGAGGAGAACAGGTAGAATTCAAAACGGGTGAAGAAGAGGCAAAGCCAAGGAGATGCATCATGGTTAATGGAGTTTTGGTGTTAAAGAAGCAGCAGCTTTTTCGATTGCAGTGCGATTTTCTAAATCATGTTGCCTGTAACGTCATGTGTCCCCTCTTCAGTGCGGTGGGTAAGGTAAATAAATAAAGGGGATGTTTATCATGATCTTTCAAATATTGCTCCTGCAGAGCCATAGTCAATCACCTGTATGTTCCCCTCTGTCGCCAGGACTTCAGCCACAGGCACAGACTGGACAAACTGCATGAAACCTGAGGGTTAGAAAAACAGTACATTTTAAGTGTGCGATGGCTAACTAACTATTCAAGAAGAAGACGAGGGCCTTCTGTTCCAAGAGTTTTTCTCATGTGTGTGCGTGGGTCATTCGCGGTTGAAGAAGATCCGCGTTTTTGTTCAGAGATGGCGTCACGTCAACAACCCATTCCTCCGGGTGATGAGTCGCTCTCCTACCGTGCTTGGTGCTCGTGGCCAGAACTTTATACGGCGTCAGCTTCAGGTCCAAGTTCTCCTTCCTCAACAGCTGCAGGGCCCAACGAAAACAACACACGTTCAAAACATTAAATCCTTTAAGTTATCCAACAATAACCCTTTGAATGGTCTTAATGATATTAATAGTCTTAATAGTAATAATATCCTTTTTAAAACATGTTAATTTGAAACACAAAGTCGCATAACCCTTCAAAACTATGGCTTGGATGGTTATAATAGCTAGGGCAATTAAAAAGCATCAGGGTGCATCTCCAACCGCAGAGGTGTCATCGTAGCACCAACACAGGTGCCGCCCATAACACTAACGATGGGTAGCAGACTGTACCAGTGCAGGTGAGTCCACGGCCACATAATTAGTGTTACGAGTGACAGCTGTGTGTCCCCTAGGATGAGGTCCCCAGCCTGTCTGGTGAGTGGCAGGCTGCGGGGGGGGGGGGGGGGGGGGGGGGCGGAGCCTACCTTGTCCATAAGGGAGATGATCTGCAGGATGAGCTGGTCCTGCCGCAGGTCGTCTCCGTGTTTGAAGATCACCGGGTACATGACCCCGTCCTCCGCCTTGAAGATCAGCTTGGCGGGCATCAGGGCACTCTGGGGACACACACACACACACACACACACACACACACACACACACACACACACACACACACACACACACACACACACACACACACACACACACACACACACACACACACACACACACACACACACATTTTTGAAAGTCAGTCTCTCTTCATTAATCAAGTGTAGGTCTTACAGTTCAGATGACCACGACATTCAAGTCAACATCACGTGACAAACGGCGTCATGACATCCGTCGTACGCCCCCCCCCCCCCCCACCCCCAGTGGATTCTATTCCGATGTTGGTCCGTCTTGGCCGTACCTTGAAGAGCGTGGCGGTCTCCGGTACGATTCCCCGGATCCTGATCTCGGGCTCCAGGGGCAGCGGGATGGGCTCGATGTCGGCCAGGTTCACCTTGTCGTTGTCCGCCAGCAGGGCCTGGAGGCGCTCCGTCTGAGTGTGTCACACGCTGCACGTTAACGTCGCCAGGGTGACCAGAGTAGCAGTAGTAGCAGTGCATTCCCGACGTGAGCGCACTATTCTATCGCAATAGATGTGCTCCATCTATATAGGGTTGTACTACTCTCATGTTGCTCTGTCGACCCTTTATCCCCTCTCGTTTGAACGTGCGCAATTCATTTCACGCGTGATTCGTAGGCAAGCATGTGTGCTTGCCATGGGTGTAAGATCAACCGCTGACGGAATAGAACTGCTTGAAGGAGATTGCGATGTGACGTCAGACTAACATATGGATAGACTTTAAACGATGATAATGAGACAAAAAAGGAGAAAAAAAGTCTACAAAACCAATCAGCTGTGTATTCTACTTACACAGTGTGTGTTTGAGTGTGTGAAAAAGGGTTGCATTCACGTGTCTCTCCCAGGAAAAAATTCTTCCATTTAGTGATATAGCTTTGACTAAATAAGACTCGCAGTGAATACTTCAGCTGCGTTTGTCCTCCACACACACACACACACTTTGACAAATAAGACTCGCAGTGAATACTTCAGCTGCGTTTGTCCTCACACACACACACACACACACACACGCACTCTATCTCTCTCCAGGCATAGGAGCCTCAACTCCTGGAAAACAGGCAGATCAATCTGGACCCAAGCTGGTATTGGGAGGGGGGAGGCAGGCAGGCTTACCTTCTTCTTGCGGTTCCCGCTCTCCCTCTGAACGGCCTTCATCAGCTGCACCAGCCGGTCCACGAAGGTCTGCTGGGCGGCCAGCAGCGAGCGCATCACACGCACACTCTTGTCCCCCTGGATGTGTGAGGGGGTGAGGTGAGGAGAGAGAGCGAGAGTGAGGGAGAGAGAGAGGGAGAGAGAGAAGACAAAGGGGTCATCACATGCAGATCCTGACCAACCACGGAGAGTTTGGTTAGCCTGGGTGTGTTTGTGGGGGCCGGGGTCTGGGTGTGTTTGTGGGGACCAGGGTCTGGGTGTGTTTGTGGGGACCAGGGTCTGGGTGTGTTTATGGGGACCGGGGTCTGGGTATGTGTGTCTGTTTGTGGGGGCCAGGGTCTGGGTGTGTTTGTGGGGACCAGGGTCTGGGTGTGTTCGTGGGGACCAGGGTCTGGGTGTATTTATGGGGACCGGGGTCTGGGTATGTGTGTCTGTTTGTGGGGGCCAGGTGTCTGGGTGTGTTTGTGGGGACCAGGGTCTGTGTGTGTTTATGGTGACCAGGGTCTGGGTGTCTTTATGGGGATTTATGGGGTCTGCTGGGTGCTGACCTTGAGCAGGGCCTGGCTGAACCTCCGCATCACGTTGATGTACATCTCGTGGGTCTTGGGGTCTCTCTGCTGGGTGTCCTGGTCCTCACACTCCACGATCACATACCTGCCGGATCATACATCTTTGGATCATCTCATTCAGACACCATAATATCACGGTAACATGGTGGCCTAATGCATTTTGATATCAAATCTAGATAATAAAAACAATAAATGCAACAATACTTGGGGATATCCTGACATAGTATCTTTATTCAATACCATATTTAGGCTAGTATATTGGCATACAGTTATTTAGGCTGCATGTTTTTCCTAGTTGTTTTTTCCTAAGTGTTTTTAGTGTACTCACCAGTACAAGTAGTTGGCCAGGGTAGAGTTCTTGCATGCCCTTGATATGAGAAACGTGCACAAGTCCTGCTGCAAAGGGGACACACACAAAAAAAAGTGCTTTGAAGAATCCTCCCCAAAAAAGTGTTTTTAAAGTCTAGTATTCGAGTATTCGACATATCGAAAGCATTGACGTCTTCAAAGATAACATGCTAAAAAGCGTCCACATCGCATTCTCCTTCTACCTCACACATTCTGAATCCTTTTGATCTCCTGCGTGAGATGTGTGATTGGTAACCACTTGATTTGATGCCCGTGTTGGGTCTCGTCTTACCTCCGTACTCTCGCTGTCTGCACCCTCCTTGGTCTTCAGGGTAGGAGGGGGTGGGGGAGCCGGGGCCGGGCGTCACAATCTGAGAGCTACAGAAACGAGCGACAGAGGTACTTGGTTAGTACATGACTTACAAGCAGGCTCACCGCCAGGCAACCCAAGATCAAACCGTAATTACATGAAAAAAAGATATACCACTTGACGAATTTAGTGCATCTTATATTAGCTATCTTTGTTGAATACTGGGAATGGGTTAACCTAGCAATTATAAATGCTTGGCACTTGTTATATGAATATCTTTACTGTACCGACAGCAATATATTGTCGTTTCTCTTTCTTCTAACAAATATACTTATTGTAGGTCGCTTTGGATAAAAGCGTCTGCTAAACGCCCTAAATGTAAATGTAATGCAAGTCTCTCCAAGTAAAACGTTGACCGGATCATGGTAATAAACTGCTAACGTTCTCCATCGTAAAAGAGTACCGCATGTTAAAGCTAGCTTTGAGCGGAGGCGTGTGTAGCGCTACGAGCGTCACCCTGCCTCTCTCCTACGACCAGGGGGCCTGTCGTCTAATCTTATGGAGGTGGGAGAGGTGGAGGAGGTGGGGCACCAGACCTGTCCATGTCCCCCATGACGATGCTCTCCCCCAGGCCCTGGCTGTCCTTCTTGCTCCCCGGCTCCAGGCCGCCCAGGATGTCGTTGAAGTTCTCGTACTTGAGGGCCTGCACCAGCTGCAGCAGGTACATGAGCAGGTCCTGGGGGCGCGGGGGAAGGAGAGGGGGGGTTAGGGGACGGTGGTCTAGCTCACGGAGAAACACACGATTCAGATGGAAAGTCGACGAGCGAGGGACGCACTGTCTATGCTATGCTAAAGTTTTTAAAGGTGTCCAGTTCAACCTCACACGGTCAAAGATGGCTTGTTCATGTCTGTCTAAGAGGTATTTTCATATTTCATCATCCATATCTCAAAATGATTTAAATTTCATGCAGCTTACTTCAATATTATCATATTATATTCAATTATTATTATAATATATTATATACAAGGTGTGGGGGTGGGGGGGGGGGGGGGGGGGAGTCCTATAGTACAAACTATTCCATCTATGAACACTTCCATTTACCATTTAGTAGTCTGTCACTTAACCGCCCCACCAGGTCAGTTGTAAACTATATGAATACATTAAATGCCGTTTAACTGCACAACATTAACCCCGGGTTTAGACGATAACAGACGAGGCTAGGGTTCCCCGGCCCCCCGGCCCACCTCGTCGTCTGCCTGCTGCAGGCGGGTGACGGCGTAGCGCCGCACGGTGGGGTTGGAGAAGGCCGAGGAGAGCAGCTCCAGGGAGTCCTCCACGTCCATGGGCCGCCACTTGCCCAGCAGCTCCAGGGCCTGCTTGGCCTCCTGGGCCAGGTCCCAGTTCACACACTTCAGGAACTTGGTCAGGGCCTGGAGGAGTGGGAGGGGAGTGAGAGTGTGAGTGTGAGTGAGTGAGAGAGAGAGAGCGTGAGAGAGTGAGTGAGTGTGAGTGTGAGTTTGAGTGTGTGAGTGAGTGAGAGAGAGAGAGAGCGAGAGAGAGCGTGTGAGTGAGTGAGTGAGTGAGTGAGTGAGTGAGTGAGTGAGTGAGTGAGTGAGTGAGTGAGCGAGTAGCGCGTGAGACCAGGATGTGTTTTTCAGGAAAATTACTATTACGACGAAAAAATACACAACGCAGAGTCTATACGAAAGTTTACAAATAAGCTTTTACTTAACAGCACAAAGGAAGGGTTTCTTTTATGAAGAAAAAGGAGAAGAAAGTTTATGCGTAAACAAACTCGGTTTAGGTAAGCTATGGGAAAAAGCAGTGCTTTACCTTCTCCTGGGTGGTGAGGTAGTATCTGAACTTCCACACCAGGTCCTGCTCCTCAGAGCTCAGCAGCTTGGTGGGGGGGTAGCACACGATGGTCTGTTGACACACACACACACACACACACACACACACACACACACACACACACACACACACACACACACACACACACACACACACACACACACACACACACACACACACACACACACACACACACACACACACAATAAGATGACTTACATGGCATTTTCTCAAATATCCCAAAGAAAACCATGAGCGGACAGAAAAGGTCGTTGTGAAGTAGAAACACACAGCAGACGACACTAAGCCATGCTACGCTAACGCCGGGCTAGGGCGGGGCCTCACGTTGAGCTGGTCTCGCGTGGCGGCGTTGGGCTTCAGGTCGTGGTCCGAGGGCCCGCTGCGGAGGCTTCGGGCTAGCTTGTGGTGCTTGCTCTCCACCAGGTTCTCCTACAGGAGGAGGAGAGGATTAAGGAGTACGGTTGTCGAACATTATTGGCTTGATACAAAAATACATAAAGTACATGAATGAAAATCGACTGTTAAGAGAAGATTATCCATTGATTGTTTGGTTCGATGGCTTATTTCTAATATTGATGCATTATTGCATGTTTTTCTGAATATTTAATCCATGCCATGTCCATCACCACATTTCTGTGGTGAATTTGTGGGGATTTTATGCGTTTTCCTAAAATATATTTGATAAAGAGCGTCCGGCTCCATTTCAAATATCTAACATTGTGCGTTTGGCGTGAGTGCGTTCTTACCATGCACATCTGGGGGTCGGGAACTTTTACGATGTCACAGCTGGTGAGAACAGGGGAGGCCTCGTCTCCGTCCTGCATGAGGACGGGTGAAGGACGGCAATAATCAATAATCAACTTGATAACAGAGCCGTCTCCAATCACAAGTGATGTATTTGGATTATCTCTATAACTAACATATACGTCATCTGTATCGGGCAACAAATAACAAACAAACAGTACCTGCTCGTAATAGACAATACTGTATTCCTTGTCGTTGGTTTTTACGCGTGGAAACTCCACCATGAGGTACATGAAGTTGGAGCTCCGTTTTTCACTCTGGTGACACGCACAAAAATACACAAACACACACACACACATATACATACATATTATGGGATGGACATTGTAGACAGACAACAGAGAAAACCCCTGGTCCTTCTTCTAAACACATTTGAAGAGTGTATGACTACAGCAAAATGTCGAGGACATTTAATAAAAGGTTCATCAGGCATCAATATAGAGTATAATATATACATAAACAGACCTCGTTGATCATTTCGATTTCCCTGAAGGTCAACCTGTCCAGCCAATCCACCTTGGCCATATGACCCTGTCGATGGGCCTTCGTCAGCTGGGGGGAGAGAGACAGAAAGACATAGAGAGAGAGACAAGAGAGAGAGACAGAGAGACAGTGTGATACAGAGAGACATAGAGAGAGACAGAGAGAGAGATACAGAGAGAGAGAGACATAGAGAGGGAGGGAAGGATTGGGAACAGGAATTGAAATTTATATACATATAAAATGGTATTATTTGAGGCAGTATCCAGTAGAAATCGATATATAAAAAAGGTTTTCAAGTCAGAGATAAATGATGTAAGAACAGCAAACGATGTGGCATCGTAGCTGACGTGCATACGGCTCAACCAATCATAGCAGAGGTGAAGGGCCAGCAGCCAATCTAAACATCTCTGATGACACACTCTAAGCCAATCCACTCCATCGTCAGTGACTGACGAAGGACACAAAAGCGCAGCCATTGCTACAGGAAAATGGTAAGTGAGTTGGCAGGTATAAATGAACCGGAAATACCATCCGCAGTATCAAAATATTTGATTATAGTCAATTAGCTTGAATGCGTTCATGGTTATAACTAACATTACAAATCATGTTCGTTTATTTTTTTGAATTTTGTGATAAAATGAACATAAAGGAAACCATATCCTGACGCTACAAATGTCCATGCACACACACACACACAAAAACACTACACATTCACAGAAAAACAAGCCGATACTTGTATGAGAAGTTATGATTGACAATTAAGGGGACCTATGACGACGTACAGTATCTTAATGCATTAAACCCCAACCACCTGTGCTTTTAGCAAGTGTTATTTACAAATGGTGAATAGCATAGGTTTGGCCGGCACACACACACACACACACACACACACACACACACACACACACACACACACACACACACACACACACACACACACACACACACACACACACACACACACACACACACACACACACACACACACACACACACACAATCTAGTCCTCCTGCGGTACTCACATCACCCAGAAACTCCAGGTCAGGACTCTGGAATAGATAGCGCTTTAGACAGGGTGAGGCCCTCACAGACAGAACAGAACACATACAGGCCCACACAGACAGAACACACATCCACACTAACACACAAGGGATGCCACGTAATGCCATGTAGCATCTGATATTTCAATAAAACAAACTAACAGTACTGCTCTAATACGGTAGCAACCTTACAATGTATTTTATATGTATATTTTTTCTATACATTTTTACAAATCTGTAAAACTGCAACTGTGTGGAAACATGGATGGCAATGTTTGGTCTTAAACTTCACAACATTTAGTGCAGCTCCAACCAAGACACACACACACACACACACACACACACACACACACACACACACACACACACACACACACACACACACACACACACACACACACACACACACACACACACACACACACAAAAAAGGACCCATCTCTGACTCCTGGTGAGAGCGGTCCTTCTCAGGCTGTGCGGGACCCTGGCCCGAGACAGAGGTTCTCCCAGCCCCTCCCACCCACCTTGGCCAGTCTGCCCATCTGGTCCTCAGAGAGGCTGCTGCTGGTCCGGCCCGGGGTGCTGGTGGGCTCACCGCCGTCCCCCTCCACGCCCGGCCACACCTTCAGGTCGTGCATCCCCTGCCGGAACATTCTGGAGACCACAGGTGGGAGGGGTGGGGGGCAAGATCACGACAAGGGGCAAGATGGAGGAGGTGGAGGAGAAGAAGAAGAAGATGGAAAACAAGCAGGAAGAGGAGGATGGGAGGAGAAGAAAGAGAAGGAGAATGAAATGACGAAGAAGAAGAAAAAGATGGAGGAGATGAAGAAGGGAGAAGGAGATGAAGACTCATTTGATAAAAGTACATTACATTCATTCCACACATGCAGAAGCTAATGAAACACTGAGTATAACTAGATGAACACAGCATGCCGTCACCATGGCCAGCCTCAGGTCAATCTGTCCTTTCGCTTCCATTCAGTCAGCGAATCGAGCGATCCTGGAGGGACAGGATGAGGACATGGAAGGGAAGGGCACTCACCCATATTTTCCAAACAGGGTGACGGTGGTGCCACCTACAGGGACGGCTCTGCCCGGGCCGTAGACGTCCCACACGGTGAGGGCCACCTGGGCACTCTGGGGCAGGTCCGGGTACTTGACCTGTAGCCGCAGCCATTCGTTCCAGCTATGTGATGGAGAAGGGAGGAAGGGAGGGATTGTGAGAAGCGACAGCAATGACAGATTTAAATTTTTGCCTTGATCCAAAAAAAAGAGGGTGAGCAAAAAATGTCTACTAAAGAACTACATAACATAATATGTGAGAAAATTCCACCTGAAGGGTACAAAGAAATTGTACACATAATAAAGAGCGAAAGGAAAGACAGCCACAGAAAAACACAACAAGCTTTCATCTTTAACTGTCATCATCATCATCATCATTACTACACAGTTTTAAAGAAGGCCTGGGACTCACTTCCACCGGGTGCTGAAGGCCTTGTAGGAGGTGCGCACAGGCAGCGCCAGGGGCTTGCCCTCAGCAAACACCTGACAGGTGACGTAGAGGTCCGAGCAGTTCTCCTGGTAGAGGCCGGAGAACCGCAGCATGGGGTCCTGAAGCAGAGCCTTGTAGCTCTTCTGCTCTCGTTTGCCTTCAAGACTGCCACTGGCAGCAGAGGCAAAGCAAACATGGAAAATTTGAGAAGTCTACCATTTTGGTCAGGGACATATTTTTGGCGTAATGAACAGAACAAGTGCAGTATAATCACATAGGATGATCTGATTACTTCTAAATAGCCTAGTCCACTTGTGATGCAATGAAACTAAATCCACGAGACTGGCTCGTGTTCAGATGACAGCACACATGAGGACCACAACAACAACGGGACAATTGTGCTATCTATCTAAGTCATGGTGCTTTGCAAAACGACTGTAGTATAGTAGTAGTATAAACGTCAGAATAGGAAACATATATATCCAATATCCATATATATACATATCGCCATACGAGAACAGTAAACGAGAATGAGTTACAGTTAGCAAGTAGTGTTTTGCCTTGTAGGCCTACTGTAATCAGTAAGGCTCCTGTAATGTACAGTAAAGATTAACAGTTAGAGAACCCCAAAATTAGTCGACAGAACTTACATTTTAAGTTGGACGTTAATGTCCAAGTCACAACTGTAGACATAGTTAAATTTGTCGGCGTCCATGTTCCGACAGCTAATACAAATGATATCTAAACACTGACAAGTACAACATCAAATCTCCGACAGGAATCGGAGACTCTCCGATTTGTGGACTTGTCGGCTAGGCCTTGGATCAGTGCTAAAATATCCGGTATTTTTCTTCAGCGCCTGGTCTCTTTCCAGCACACTTATCCGGACACGTTCATTGAGCTATATTTACGTAATGAAAAGGAAGACTTCGGCTGTGAGCATTCAAAGTAAAGTCATTATATTTACAGCTGTCTAACCGGGCAAAATTTGATGTTTTTTGATAACTACACAACAACAGAGTGAGCAAAAGATATAGCCAGCCCAAACACATCGTTTATTGATAAGATCACTCTATGAACCTATCTAGAAGATCGGGATTTCATTGGGCTATTGGTCGAGTCTGAAGAGGAAATAGGAAGTGGAGAAGGCGTGGTTAAATTTAAGCGCTTACTTAAAGGAATAGTGCACGTGACATTAGTGCATGTGACAGCAAGATTAAAGTTATCGATCAATCCTTTCTTGACAAACCCAGCAAACTAGTATGTTCATAAATATAAGCATGTTGCAAAATAAAAATGTTAATTATCTTGTCCAATACTCTGTTAACCACATCAGTATATGATCTATACTTAACTATTAGAGGCCTTTTATACTAAGCTGACAATAATAATAATTCAACAATATAAAATAAATATTGCCACAAAAAAAATAGAAGTATTTGCGTTTCTGTTCTGAGACTTCAGGGTGAATAAACCTATCTGCATAGATGTAACAGAGCAGTTTAAAATGATCATTTAGAAATCGCCTCCACACCACTCTGAACCTTGAATTTAACTATCTATTTAACTACCTTCCCGCAAAGGGGTGATGGCGTTACTTCCATTACTTCGGTGACTCAAATTCTCTCCACAATTAAATCACCCACCGGATCCCAATCAAGTGCACATCCATGAAACGCAGTAGGCGTGTCACAGGGAAAAAGCTCCATCCTTTTCTGTTTGGGGGCGCCCCGCCCTGGTCCTCACCTCCTCAGAGCTCCGGGGTCCACTCGGTGTGATTATAGAGGACCCATTGGGGCCGCCTAGCCACCATCGCAATGGAAGACGAACAGGCTGAAGAATGTTTGAATGGGTCATCCGGAGATCATGTCTCTTTGATGCAATCTCCAAAGTTCACGCGGCGAGTCAAAGTATCAAACAGGGAGTGAGAGGGCCCGAGTTGTTCATCTGGATCAACAAACGACATCGTTCCCATCAGTATACAGGCCTATATATACAGTATTGGCAAGGGTTTGGACACGGTTTGTCCGCTTTTTACAAGAGGTTTGAAAGGAATCAGAGCTGTCATCCGTAGCATTGATTTATCTTAGGGAGTCTACTGTGAGTCATGCAAAAATAGACGCAAAACGCTCTCCCATGGGCGATGTTTGCTTGCGTACTACTGTAGTGGCACACCTTTCAGTACAAGCCTATAAAACTCATTTTTTTTGCCCTTTTTGCAAGGCTCATGAGTCTCCATCGGTGACGCCTGATACGCTTTTTCCCTAAGATCAGATCTTCGAACCCCGGACTGCGACAAGGAAAAGTTTAGAGGGGAGAAAGATGAGCTCATGTTTTGTCCAGACCCGGGACATATGACTGTACTATGACCCACCCGACCTCCTTATCACCTGTTCCTTGTTTCTTTACATCTAGCTGATTGCGGGGGGCTGTGGCCAGGGTTATTGCTAACCCTGTGTGTTTCTGTTTGTGTGTGTGCGTGAGTGTATCTCTTTGTAATTTCCAAGGCACTTTTAAGCCACTGTGAACATGCAGGTGCATATGTTTGTGGCCACATATTTGTGTGTGTGTGTGTGCGTGTGTGTGTGTGTGTGTGTGTGTGTGTGTGTGTGTGTGTGTGTGTGTGTGTGTGTGTGTGTGTGTGTGTGTGTGTGTGTGTGTGTGTGTGTGTGTGTGTGTGTGTGTGTGTGTGTGTGTGTGCAGGTGTATGTGTGTGTGTGTGTGTTGGTGTGCGCAGGTGTGTGGGTGTGTGTGTGTGTGGGTGTTTGTTTGTTTAGGGCAAGAGGGTTCCTTAGGACTATGAGTGACCATATTTTTTTAAATGCTATTATTTACATTAACAAAGTTATGAATATTGAAGAGCCCTACATAAATCAGTTTAACTCTACCGGTTAACACTGGTGAGAGAACACCCGTGGACCTCTCATTCATGGTGATGCGTGGAAGTGCGTTGTACACACGTACATTTAGAAAGGCTCAAGAACAGTGGATCAAACACAAAGCCTGCTAGAGGAAGCTGAATGAATCACATTCAACCATTCCACTCTCTCTCTTTATCTTCTTTCCTCCTCCTTTCCTTGGACCTAAACCCCTTCTCTCCCCCCCCCCCCCTCCCACCCCCTCAGCCCCCTCACCTCTGCTTAGTCACTGCGTGGATGTGTCACTGTTTCTATCATTTTCAGGGGGTTCATGCCCGCTGAAGCGCGACGCACGCTCCTCTCCACAACGCCAAAAGGAACCTGTGCCAAGACAGCCCCCCCCCCAACCCAGCAACATCACCCCTGCCTCTTCCCTATGGCACCCCAGAAACCCAAACCTCCCCTCCCCCCCCCCCCCACTTTCCACGCCATATGCTGTGACAGACCACGCCCCCCCCCTCCCCCATTTACACACACACAAACACACACGCAGACACACATGCACGCACATAATACGGCGGCACAGGCTTGGGGGAAGGTATAAATGCAGTGCTTCTGGGGCCGTTGAGACAACCAGAACCTGAACCCGGGACCTGAGACCCGAAGCAGACCTGAAGGAAGCGCTAGAGCCCCAGACATGGGACCCAACGGAGCAAACCTCATCGCCTACGCCGCTCTCACCGCCGTGTTGATGCTGGCCGCTGGGGGCAGCCAGGCCGCCCCGATGGAGTGTCACTTTGACTCAAGAGGTGAGAGGAATCATGACCCTAAACCTGGGGGTCCCAACATGTTGCTGTGTGATACGTATGTAGTCTATAGAGTAGTCTATTGTATGATCGGAAAATTGACTACGGTCGGTCCTGATTACAAGTGCCTGAGGTGATTATTTCCCATCTGAGGTGACATGTGCAATCTTCGAAAAACTTTGAAAGACTGAATGTTGAACGGTTTTGGTGCCCCTCTTCACCTCTCGGCTTCTTCCCTCACAGCGCAGTGTGGCTTTGAGGGGAAGAACTACACCATGGGGGAGACCTGGATGGACAACGCCTGCATGCAGTGCACCTGCCTTCACCCTATGGGTGTGGGCTGCTGTGAGACGTAGGTTGACCCCGGGTTGGATGCTGGCTGTCTGTGTGTGTGTGTGCATCAACTCTGTGTGTGTGTGTGTGTGTGTGTGTGTGTACACATGTTCAATCTGCCTGGTTTCCTCTACAGATCTGCTTGTCCTATCTATCTATCTACGTATCCAAATATTTGTCTGCCTGTCTATTTATCACTTTTCTCTCTCTATCCATCTCTCTCTTTATCTATTTGTTTGTCAATCGGTCTATCTGTCTTTCTGTCGGTATCGCGTTCCTCTGTCAATCCATCTCTTTCTTTGATATCTATCTATCTGTCTATCGGTCTGTCTGTCTGACTAGGGCTTTCCTCTGTCTATCCATCTCTTTCTTTGATATCTCTCTCTATATCTATCTGTCTGTCTGTCTTTCTGGCTTGCTATCGCTTTCCTCTGTCCATCAATCTCTTTTCTCAATATCTATCCATCCGTCTGTCTCTCTTTCTGTCTCCCTCTCCTTCATGATCTTTCTTCTACCCATGGATCTGACCCTGCTCCTCCACCTCAGGGTGCACCGGCCAGTGGACTTCCCCGCGGGATGTGAGGTGCGCGTGGAAGCGGTTACGTGCAAAGTGTCCCTGGTGCAGGCGGCCGACCCCCGTCTGCCCTGCATCCCCGGGGAGAACCACCTGCTGGACCCAAGCCATGGGGCCCTAAAGCTGGGGGAGTAGCGAGCCGGCACAGCCCTGGGTCTCCACGCGATGGACACTCCTCGGTCAAAGTTTCTCAATGATGTATTCTGCATGGTCTGGAACCTTTTCACGTTAAGAGCGTTTAAAAATATATTATTATTACTATACTAGTCTCAAAGTTAACATGTAACCCGAAATGAGGATTCGGTTATTACAGATTAGCTATGTCTTATCTTAACTTTAAATCATTAATGATAAGGGAATTATGTTGAACCAAATGCTGCTCAAGTGATTTTTGTTTTTGTTTTTGTAATAGATGGCTTATGGGCAAAGTTATGTGCAGTGCACCTTAAAATGTCCATAAGCTTGCTACATTATGATGCTAGATCTTTTCACAAACTTGATGCTATACACCTTCATTATAAAATGCTGTTTAGGGTGTATGTGTGATAGTGTTTAAGGAGTGGTAAAAACTAAGTAAATCTTTACTCAAGAAATTGAGTGGCACTTTTTTTCTGTCGATTTTAGAATCCACTATGCTTAACTATAAGAATTCAATTTACATTCTATCAAAATCAACTATGCTCTAGTGTAAATACCAGCATGTTTACGTAAGATAAACCACTTAATATATAGAACAGTTTATGTTGTATTTGATGTGCTACAATTCAATTAATCTCAAAATAAAGTGCTTTAAAACTGAAATACTGTTTTGTGTGTGACGAAACAATTCTACAAATTCCTCAAAACCACACAGTTTTATTTCAGCCATTGTTTGTACAGCCATTGGGACATAAAGCCTGGCCTATTTAACAGTGGAAATCATTGCATAAGATTAAAAAAAAAGCCAGGACATATTGTTAATGTGCTTCAGTACAGGTAAACAACAGAACGTGAAGAGAATGTCAAATAACAACAATGAAAGCTGCGATTTAGATCATTTCTCTCCATCTCCGAAAAGGAAGATCAGGTTTAAAGGACTTGCATGGAAATCACAGGTCAAAATACTCAAAACAGAGAGAAAAAAAAGATGTTGCATACATATAAAGTCTATTCACCATTCTGCATATACAATATCAAACATTTGCATTTCTTCCCAGAATGCTTAGTTTATTTTATGAAAAAAACCTGTTAGCACATAAGTTCACAACTTGACCCTTCCCGCTGATAGAGCACACCCTCTCAAGTCTTTGACCAATAGGAACACAGCAAATCATCAGATGTTGATGCAGTTGGTCCCTGTAAACTGGGACATGTAGGAGGCCAAGGCCGGGTTGGTGGGCAGCACTTTGATTGGCAGGTCCCAACTGAAAGTGTCCACGTCGACGTTCTCCGCCCCCTTCCAGACTGTCACCTCTGATTGGTTCTGAGTGATAGTGGGCGGTTCCATGGGCTCTCGGGTGGTGACAAACTCAAAGTGCAGGCGCCACCTCAGGGTAACTGTGGAAGTCAAAGTACACAGGGAAACATCAGGTACAACGTAGGCGCACTTGGTTCAACTACACTTATACATTTAAAGGTTTAGCCTCTTCCCAACAACAGGCCATTATTACGTAAGGGATAATGTATAGTTCGGAGGTTGTTATGGAGAAATAAACCCCGACAGGTTGGATGGAACCCCGACGCGAAGCGGAGGGGTTCCATACAACCTGATGGGGTTTATTTCTCCATAACAACCGACTAACTATACATTATCCCGCTTATTACACGGCTTTACGAGTGAAATAAATAATAAACAATAGATAATAACCCACAATGATTCAGCAGCGACAAGGATTCGTCGGTAAAGTTTTTATTTAGTGGCATATTTATATTGAATTGGGCGTTGTTGTCCTGTGATATGGGACGTGTACGTGACAAGGATTGATCGGTAAAGTTTCTATTTACATGACGCTGTCCCTAGCAACGGTCCGTTATACATGACGACGGTCCGTTATACAGAAATAACAGACCGCAGAGCGCAGCGCTGGACCAATCAGAGAGCAGCATTCAATAGAGCCGTGTAATAAAAAGGTTTAACGCTAAGGGGTGAGCACAGGTGTATCTCATCATGCTAATTATCGGCACGGACCCTTCACACCCATGATTAACTTAACGAGCTACACCTGTTTTCGCTATGAGACCTCTAGGATAAGGGCATGTTAAATGCCTCTTCTTTATTTTCCCATTCTAGTTCCTCTATTAACTTGGGTGAAATAGAGAATAAAAAAATATATACAGTATGTAGAGAGAAATTCGGAACCAGATCTCTCAAAGCAAACTCATGTTGACAAAAGTTGCCCCCAACAAATACATGTCCTCCATCTAAAAAGGATTTAAATGTGTTTACGCGCATAACAACGAAGACGACAAAAGCACATTAAAAGTTGACATTTTATACCACCAGGTGTGAGTGTGATTAGCCGTTACAAGTGGGCGTGTCCACCTAGATGTATGACAGATAGATGAGCAACGTTTGCTACGGTCCACTGGGTAGGCTGGTACACTGATCTATCCAGCACACATCTAGGTGGACACACGCCCACTTGTGATGTCAGAAGAAGCTGATTTTCAAAACGGCTTCTAACACTCACACCTGGTGGGTATAATACGTCACCTTCCACAACCACAACAACAAAAACCACAGCGACGACGACTGGACCTGAGAGCGGCGTACCGATGTCGGTGCTGAAGCCCGGTGTAATGTTGAGCGGCACGGGGAGGGAGAAGTGGCTGGAGGCCGTGTGGAGGCAGGGCTCCACGTGGCGCCCGTGGCCCGTCACGCTGACCGCCTGGCCCGGTCGCCGCTGGTACGGCTGCTGGATCTCCTCCTCGCTCTGCAGGCTCACCGAGTACTGAGGCGGCGGTGGCGGGGGGGGGGGGGGGGATTGAATTGAAAATACGTTATTTTCGAACAAGTAAAGAAAAAGTAAAAGATAAGCAAAAATAGAAATTCAATTAACTGATGAAACAAGTGGACAGTTACAATTAAGTAATATTCATAAACAATGGAAAAACAAAAAGGAATAGAAACGTGCTTATCGAGTGTTGAGGCTGGTTCTGGTTAAGAAGTTCTTGTGGTCTCCCTCTAGGTATCCCTTTGAGCAAGATGCCCTTACCCCCTACCTACAATAAACTCAATGAGATCAGGCACTTCTTGAACTTGCTTTGGACAAGGGTGTCTGCAGGCCTATACAGCAACAGACCGTAGTGACGATGCAATGCACCGTATTGAGAAAACCAAGAAACCATTCCTGAGATATACACAATACAATATATATGTGTACATGCCTCCATGCAATACAGCACTTAGGCTGCAGTATACAATGTACTGAGTGGAGTACTTCAAGTGGAGTACTTCAATACAGGGCCCAATACAGAGTACTAACAATGCAGTACACAGTACTGGGATACACAAAACTGGAAACAGAGTAATGAAAAAAATAGAAAAAAAAATGACCACATAATTCTTCTGACAAACACACGCACACGCACACACACACGCACACACACACACGCACACACACACACACACACCTGTAAGCAGGGGATATCTCCCTCTGAAAAGTTGAAAGTCCCGATGATTTCCTCTCCGAGTCTGTAGGCGATCTTGAAAATGCAGAACTTGGCCACTTTGCCCCGCATGTTGGTGATGTTGAACATGTCTGGGGTGAACAGGGGTCAAAAGGTCACATTAAACTCTGTCTGCGGTCAGAGTGATCCTGTATTTGACGGCAAACCACAGTAAACACCACAGTAAACCTGTACTTGAAACCTTTTCCCAGTAGGGATCCCCTTTTCTATATCCGATTCTCAGATATTCCACAGACCAACATTGTTTAAGAAGGAATAAAATCCCTGGTTTACGAAATGAGTGACATTTCTAACACAAGTTTCCATTTCATAACACAGCAGCATTTTATGGTTTAGAAAAGTTAATGTTCCAAAAAATTAGTGTTACCTGGCTGCAAGAAGCAGAATCCAGTTGCCTTGGTTCCAATAGTAAGCAACTTATACAACATATAGTGTCCTCACATATCATACGTAGCTATGCCTGTAGCGACAACACAAGCCACCAGATGCTGCTACACAGTGCAGCTTTAAGCTCTGTCGCTTTGCATGAGAGCAGCGTGGGGGGAGACTCACTGGGACAGCGGCGGGAGGTGTTGACCATCAGCGTGTCCAGGGCTCTCTCCAGGTGCCGGACATCCCGGCGGCTGGCCTCCTCTTCCTCCAGGAAGGGGTTGGAGGGGGACACCTCCTCGTCCTGGGGGAAGGGAGGCTCTGGCAAGCCTGTGGATGAGAGGAGACGAGAGGCCTCTTAACTTGGGGGATAGTTCACATGGAAGTCTGTGTGACTTAAGGCGGACGTTTTGAAATGACCTCATTCTGATGAACACTTGAATAGGAAAGTAATGTATTATTTCATGTTGTTTGAATGATCCAAACATTATTCGTTTTGAAGCTATAACGATTATAAATTTATCAATAGCATATTGGTTTAGTTAACTGTTTACCATGTTACTATTGACAAATTGATCCACAACTATTTACAATGATTTTTTTTAATTTATAGGTGGTAAAGAGGCATCTTGCTCAAGGGAGCCCACAGGTGAACTGAGGTTTGAACCCAGAACGTTTTAGAGTTAAAGAAACCAATGAACCATCCTGCCCCCATGGGTGATGTGTAGTGGGGTCTTATGAACTGGGCTTGGAAGGGAAGGAAGGGGGGTTAGAATCAAAGCATCAGCCAGTGACCCGGTAGGTTGCCGGCCCCTCACCCTGCAGCACCAGCACTCTGAAGGGAACCCGCAGCAGTTTGATGGGGGAGTTGACCCTCTGGCAGCCGATGGTGAGCTTGTAGACGTACTTCACCGCCTGGCCGCGGAAACTGGGGGGGCCGTCCACGGGCACCATCTCACTGTAGGCGTCTGGCGGAGAGAGGGGAAGATGTATGTACAGAGTGACTCGTCTGCAGAGAGGCCAATCTGGGCACTGGGTTAGGACAGAGGTTACGTGCCACATGCGGTCTTAAGCCCCTTTCACACATCGTTTCCGGTAACTGACTATGATAATGATAATATTGCAGGCATTGCGAGTGATGGACGCTATCCACACATGTAGCTTCGTTCAGGAACATTTCCGTCTGCCGCCCGTTCACACATGGCAAAGCGATGCCGGAATATGGTCCCAGAGACAGTCCAGCAGAGGGCAGTAATGCAACACTGAGAGGAGCTCCCTTATTTCGGAATCTGTCCCATTTCAAGATTTTTTTTGTAAAAGGAGCTTGTTTGCAAACCAAAGGAGCTGTATTGATGTGGTTATCAGTTCACCCAAAACGATCGGCTCGAATGATTGCCTCACTCTCGGAATGAGAGGAACTCCCTTATTTGGAAACGCGGTCCAGAAAAAAAGGAGCCTGTTTGCAAACATAAGAAGCTGAATTGAAATTACTATTGGATCCCCAGATAAGGATTGGTACGTTGAAATAAACACTTGCCGATTTCATATACGTCCTCAGTGGAGACTTGTGATTGGTTCTCCCGCTCTACGTTAAAGAGCCATTTATTTGCCTGTACCGGCATTGTGACTGCTTTCATTCACAGCACACCTGTACCTGAAAATTGACGGTGCAGTTGACCACGCATATCGATCCATGTTCCCATTCACATGACCCCATGCAGGAAATGTTCAGGAACATTGCAGGGTAAGACTACATGCGTGGAAGGGGCTTGATTCTAATAGTCTATTAATGCAGCGATTAACGGTACGGTACAATTACATAGACTTAAATCTGATCGATCAGCCAAACAGGATTCAAACAAAAAGGAAAATGTGGTGCTGTACTAGCTCCAGATCTGCTGTCAACACGTATATAATACAATGAACAGACAATGACGTAATCTCAGGATCTCTCCCTTCTGTGTTCCATGCATGCAAATTCAAAGTACATCTCACATGTCTTGCTCTCCCCGGGGTCCAGCCGGAGGTCACAGAACAGTATCTTTGGGGGAGTGTCCAGCATGCACTGGCCTCGCTCTCCTGGGGAACAGAGATATTTCATATAGGTCAGTAATGGTTTGAACTGTATTGAAGATGGTGCAAGTGTGACATTGTGAAGTTGGCCATTTTTTTTAAAGATTTATTAAGTTTGTATCTAATAACTATTGCTGCTCCACTGTTTAATGCCATGCCAAGTCACAATGAATAATGTTGGCCTGAGTTGCATGACATTTGTGGCCAATCTTTTATCATCAAGCTATTAGACGAGCAAAGGTCAATATTTTGAGATCATTAATCTCCAACACAAGGGTATTACAATGGCTGGGCCAACTTTATGGCTTTGTGAAACAGAGCTTGGAAATGTAATCTGATTGGGCCTAACACACACACACAAACCCACAGAATATTAAGTATTATGATGTTAAAACAGGATTATAACTGAAACCGAATAAAACCTGACTGTTATATCGCATATTGTGACCTACACTTCTTCTCCCCAATGGTATCTTGTCCGTGATCTGTACACCTTCTCACTCAATCACTCCGTTCGTTCATCTCACCTCGACTCGGGATGAGGACAGTGTCGCTCCCAGCCTGCACATCCTGTTTGTTGCCCTGAACCGGCAGGGCCACTCTGTTTTCACTGGCGTGAAACTGGCAATGGATCTGGGCACTGGCCCACGCAAGCATCTCACTGTAACAAAAAAGCAATACATTGTTTACCTGTCTATAACGAGCTGTTATAGGGACTTTTCACGCGACCATAATAACGGACGAATGCACATATCGTTACGTCCACGACTTAAGTTTACATTTACCTTGTAGCGGACGTCGAAAGGTGGGACATTGGGTTGGTGAACGTGATAAGACACTCCATCACCTCCCCGGCCAGGAGCACGGGGCCCCGGGCCATGGAGGCCACCACTTCTATCATCTGTATGGATGTTAATAAACCATTACCAGTAGCCAAATAGTCAAAACCCAATATAAAGAAAGAAATAGGCAGTCAAACTATATTAATGATAGAGTCCGTGACTACGTGATTAGGAAATGAAGGCCATTCATTCAGCAAGACAAGTTAAATATAATGGACTAATGGAAATGCCTTTAACTTTGTTGCTTCGATCAGCTGGCCACTCTTTTGATAAAAGGTAAAGAAAACATACCTTCACAGAAAATACGAATGTATTTCAACAACAGTTTCCTCCGTGTAAACGTAAAACGTAGGTGTGTACTCCTCAAGAAGGATGAGAACAGTGCATTATTGTGGAGAAAACATTAAAACGAATGTAAAATACACCGTTAGCATGTGAGAGTGGATAGCATAAACAAACGTCTGTCCGGAGGCTCTTTGTGGGACGACCAGAGTTAACCATTGGTGAAAAAACAAAAGCTAAGTACCGTAAGGACATGACATACTGCCATGCAAAAAATAATGATACAAATGTTACACAAAACTAGGAAGAATTCCAGCAAATAAGCAAATAAAATGATATGGAGCAGTTGTATTTCCATACATGTAATACATGTATTTTCTATGGTCGGCCATCCGCACAGCTCCGTGGCACCTGTGACGTAGGCTGGACGATACTATTTGAACTAAAAGGAAGAGACAATCCCTTAACCAAAGTACATGTAAATACATGATAGTCATTCTGGCTCCCAGATTTTGCACAGCTGATTACAAATCCAGTTGTGTATATTATAACTGGGGAAAGCACTCGTCACATTTAGATAGACAATATACCAGTAGTGAAGACCAAATCCCCTTTATTCTTTGTGAATTGGTTTATCCCAAATTCTAGCTCATATAACCTACTGTAGTGCGTTTACATATTGGACGCTGCTAGCAAGGGCAACAGGAACCTAATGTTATAACTCTCGACTGCGGCTAATCACACTTTAATAATGTCCGGACCAATCTACCAGACGGCATGTGTTCATAGTTCACCGCGTTGATTCTAGCTGTTTGTATATAGATGTAAGTTCCTTCCAAAGGCTTTGGTGAAAAAAGCTGTGTTTTTAGCATCCCGCTTACTGAAGCCTAACTCTGTTACATTATGATGATGCATAACTGAGATGATGTTGCCATTGTAGTAGGATTTCGAGAGCTTAAAAATAACATTACATGACAAAACATAATGAGCCTTTCAGTATGTGTCTTAAAATGTGCCACTGTAATAACTGCTGTTTCAAATGCATAACGCTGCATTCATCTTTGTCCTTGTCCATTGCAGGTTTCCTGGATAACTTTGGTCCATATCATTTTTTCGTACCGTGTGCTGTCTTTTTTCCTGCTGTGGGCTACACCTATATTTTTCTGCCCAGCCTCCCAGCCTGCGTACAATACAATTTTGGAGCCATAAACATTTGATCCAATCGATGTCAACAAGCTGCTCCATAGTCTGTTATGAACCTGTGACTGAATCGTTGTACGAATGAGGAGGGAACGACCACATACTTAGCCGACCCAGTTCACACGCCTCAATTTCAGAAAACCAGTTTGTCTTGTGTGGACAACCTGATATTATTCCGTTACGAAGTTGTGACCGACCAATTATTTTCTCACAGATGGTAACCACTTTCATAAGAACCCTTTCGACCACTGACATTGCCTGACATTTTCAAGGAAACACAAATATTCCTGGATCATTTTAACTGGGATTCTCCCACTTGGCTGTCAAGCAGCCGAGCAAAAATGACCACTACGGAGTGGGGTGAGAAATCCACTGCAGAGCTCATGAGCAAGTATGTGGCTAAGGACACTGGAATCGGTGTACCCAACGAGGGCTGGAGGATCTGTCTGGCGCATGAGTTCAAGGAGAAGAGGGAGCCTTTCCAAGCCAAAGACGTCTCCCTGTCCAACGTTCTGGAGCACGTCGGCCTTGGACTTCGGTAAGCGTCGTTGTTCATGCACACTTCATTGGACAGCCTGTGGAGCGCTTGCCTACCAAGAAGGGACAAGTCCACAATTAGGTCATCGTTTTGCTTGGCTAACATTGATGAGATGTATGTGGTTCTAGCCTAGGTTGTTGTTGGTTTGCAGGGCCTATTTAGTTTCACAACCGTTCATGGTTTTTATAGTAACCGCACCTTACCATTCATAATAGGTCAGGTTGCCATGCCGCTGTATCTATGACAAAAGGCAATCACCCTTCGCCTCATAACCCCCACAAACAAACAGTTGTTCACATCTCACCACAGATCTTTAACAGCTGAACTGGTTCTTATTAAGGGTTGGGTATTTTCGGTTGTGGAGAATCTTCGGTTATGTTGGGAGAAATTAATTTACAAGTCCTTTTCCCAGATGCTCAATCCCTCAGGCATTCACTGTGAGCAATTAGCCAGTTGGTTGCTTGGTTGCAGCCGGAGACAATCACATGATTTGTTCTGTCATCAGGGGCTGAATGGAGAGGCTTCTATTGACACTTTAGGAGCAGGGCTTCTTGCTATCTGTAAACGTTAATCAATGTCCAGCACAGTTAACCTGCAGCCATCTGGCGGTATACTATGCACACAGGAGGAGTGATTAGCTGAATGAGTTTGTATCATGGCTGCGGTCTATGAGGAAGTTCACAACCGAATGTATTTCTTCCCTTCCCATGACCCATATGTTAATACCGTAATTCTCCAACCCTTTCACCCACTTGATATTGTACGACTCTCTGAACCCGACCGAGGCGTATAGGCAGCGTCGAACATGTAAAAGGGTTAGCATGAGGTGCGGTGAGCCATGAATTTGAATGGGAAGATCGCTGACGTCATTCTTGAGACTGGTTTCTGAAAGGATTCTACAGCAACCACCCTCTGCATCTGCACAGATGTCATTCTGCCAATGTCTTCAGACCAGAGGAACACACACAAGCACTGATCATTTGTTTTTTTATCATCCGTCTTCTCCATCATCTCGGTTCCACCAGATACCATTCGGCACAAATGGCAGTGGCACTAGGGCGATTCAGCGTTAATGACCAGGTCGCTGTACGTTATCCCTTGCATAAAGACTATAAGTCGGACCGGTTGTATGTTATGTTTATGAAGTATGTGCCTTCACGTCATCCAAATCTGTACTGTACAAGCAGTGGCGTACCGTATGTTAAAATTCAAGTGTCTTTTGTTTTTGGTGAACTGGATTGGCTGGTAGGGACTATTTTGGGAATGGGTTTGGGTTTGATTCAAGTTTTTGTTTACATTGGTTCCAATGCAGATGAGAGGCGAGGAGCACAATGCCCCCCCCCCCCCCCCCCCCAACCTCATTGTCATTGGCCTTGAGGCTGTCGTTTTGGAAGGCGGTGTTCCTTCACACGGTAACAATGTAGACATCGGACAGCAGGAATAGATTTGAGGTGGAGGGAATATGCGTATGACAAAATGTACACCGAATGTAGAATATGTGGAAGATGGAAAGTGTGAAATAAAGATAAAGTATGCATCTTACCAACAACAGTGTGTATATACCAATATGCAAGTTCATGGAAATATTTGCTTGTATTTACCTTGAAGCTAAAGTAAGTGATTCTAACAATATTTGTACAATCAGGAATACTGATACAGTATTTGTACAGCTTTGTACAAACAAAGCTGAAAATGCGGCTTCCATCTTTGACTGAAAAGCCAGTGTGTGTGACTAGTTCTCGTACCGAGTTTCCCTGGTCGTTTGTTATTGAACCTACTTTTCGGAAAGGGGAAACTGACCCGTTTGAAAAGGCCCCTATCCTATGCATGGCAGTGCAGTACTTGGCTACCAAGCCTGAAAGAAATAATTTTCTTCTGTGTGGCGTTTGCATGAACTCCACTGGTTAAATGTGGATACACTCCTGTTTTCAAACCAAATATCCTCCTAACCAGCATGTGAGGTTTATGACTATCTTAACAATATGGCTGCGGACAAAACAAGGGTTGGTGCCTTTACTCTGTGAATGCTGCTCATTGTCCTCCCCTGGGGCTGTGCACCTGACTCACAGAGCACACGCATATTTTAATCAATAATTCACACCACCTGCATACAATGGTAATCGACACTAGAACACACACGAACAAGCAGACACACACGCCATCTTTGAATGCACGTCTGCCTGACCTGACCGCACGCACAGTCACACTCACCCTCACCCTCACGCTCAACCTCACACTCTTACACTTTCACACTGAGAACATGCTGCTTAATATCAGTCGTCTGCATTTACACAGAATTTCAATTTCTTTTGATCTTTCTATTAATTTGCCTTTTTTGTTCTCGATTTATGGCTCACTAAAACCCCCCCCTTTTGATTCTGATCCCTAAAGCAGTGTGGTTGCATGCTCTGTGTTTGCACAGGTATCTAATATGGTGGTACAGAAAGACCCGGATAGAAAAGAAAGCGCCATTCATTGACATGTTCGGCCCACTACCCTTGCGGCAGATATATGGTGGGTTAACACACGTATCCTTTCACGGAGAATAACATTGAACTGCTTCGGAGCTTGTCCTTCTTATGTCAATACCCCCCCCCCCCACCCCATCTCAATTTGTCTTTTGGTATTTCCCGGTGTTGTTCCACAGGCGCTCCGCTTGGTGGCATTGGGGGAGGCACCATCACCAGAGGTTGGAGGGGGGAGTTCTGTCGTTGGCAACTCAACCCCGGGATGTATCATTACACTACTGTGATTGCCAACCAGGTGTGAATATCGGGGTCAATGATACACTGTTGTTTTGTTATTTCTCAAGCAAAACAAATAGCCAAAAGGGGGTTCTCAAGTTAACTTGGGGTAAACTGCTTTGTCTCTGGAATGTCTTAACATCCCATGGTTTTCTTGCCCATGACCAAATAGTATGTAAATAATGCTACACGTATCCTTTTGTGTGTAGTTGTGTTAAAACACAGGTTTATCATTACACAGAGGTAACTTTGATAAGTGGCTATGACAGCCAAGGCAGGATAACCAAAAAGGCATCGCCTGAAGTCAGTCATGGTTCTGACTTCTTCGTAGCGACGTTCAAAGTGCTGTTCCTCATTGGAATATCCTGCAGGGATCGTGTGTTGCATTCGTCCTCCATATAACGGTGTCCCGGGCTGGCTGTACCTGGGTCCCTGGCTGGGTGAAGCTGTTTATGTCCACCGTTATCACCCCTATCGCGTTGCCTAGCCACTCGTCTCCTCTGACTTCAAATTGCAGCTCTCACCCCCAGTGGAGCTGAGTGAGAAGACTCCATTGGGAGTGTAGAATGTCGTTATAGGTACCTGCGATGTAAACCTATAGGTTCTATTGAAGTCTCCTCAAAGGTATTTTTCATTGGTTATGTTGCTTGTCCAGGCACCTCCAAAATAAATAAACAGTTTAATGGTGTGTGATAGGACTTATTTCTACCAAGGGGGGCTATCTCCCCTGCACGTACACACCAGGCTGTGTATACATTTGCACATCGGACGTGCGCTGAAAGATAAGGATCTATAAAACAAATCAGAACACACCAAAGCAGAGATTCGGGTTTTATTTTCTTCCTCAAACCTTTTTGAAGCTGATTGAATATAGGTCAATGTTGAAAGCAGATTCCACGAACCTCACTGGGACTAGCCTGTTTAAATGTAGGGCGAATAAAAACAAATAACACGGTTACACGTCATACAGAGTAGGGCTGCTCGCTCGGTTATGGAAAAATCCTAACCCTGATTATTTTTGAGTTCGAAAAAATTATGCATTTGTTCAGCATTTCTCTCCAAAAAGCAATTAGTAACTGAGAACTCTCAAAAAAATCACAATGTGAAAATAATGTACCATTATGTATTCAGCCTCACAATTTCTATCAAACATTTAATTGATAAAATAAATAAACTTAAAAAAAATCATCATTGTTTAAACTCGATTTATTTTAGTTTGGAGAACATTTGACGCAAAAAAATTCCATTCAAAATTAAATTAATCGTACAGCCCTAATACAGATCTTAATTCAGATACCGTCATTTTTGGACAATAAGCCGCGCCTTTTTTCCCATTTTCCGATTCTGCGGCTTATTTAACGGTGCGGCTAATCTATGGATTTTTACAGCTAACGGGCACTAGGGGACCTCCTAGTCTATGGATTTTACAGGTTACAGTCCACCAACTTTAACTCTATGGGCTCTATGACCGGTCCGCGCCCCCCCGCCTTTAAGCGGCGGGCTCCAGTGCGTCTTATATATGTACACATCATTAAATTTAGCTGCTACGGCTTACACTCCGGTGCGCCTTATAGTCCGGAAAATACGGTACACGCATACAGTATATGTAAATAATAAAATCCTCCCCTCCACCTCCTCCCTCAGTTCACGGTATGCCTGCGGCGGGGGGGCCAGACGGTGTACCAGCAGGTGCTCTCGGTGGAACGCCCCCCCACCCTCCAGGGCTGGAACTGGGGCTACTGCGGCGAGTACGCCTTCTACCACGCCCTGTACCCGCGCGCCTGGACCGTGTACCACCTGCCCGGCCAGAACGTCACGCTCACCTGCCGACAGGTGTCGCCGATCCTGCCCCACGACTACCAGGTAACCGGGGGGGATCGTGGCTTGTGTTTTATAGTATCGGTGATTGTTGTTATGGTGGTGGTGGTCGTGGTTGTTGTTGTTGTTGTTGTTGTGTTGATGATGGGGGTTGTTGTGGTAGTGGTTGAGGGGGGGGGAGAGGACGACTCGTGTCGATGTTGGATTCAGGGTTCGGTTGTTGAAGTTGCTTCAGTCCCCCAGTTGAAGATCGCCTTGAATATTTGATACGCTCTTCACTTGTAACCCGAGGAGATGGTTGAGGATAAATACTGGGTTAGGCTCTTGTGTGTGTGTGTGTGTGTGTGTGTGTGTGTGCTCCCCCCCCCAGTGTGATTCTCTAGAATTTCTCCCACCCTTTTCCCACAAAAACCACACAAGTTGAACAAATGCAGATTGCACCATTGCCCGGGGAGTTTCCTCATGTCTGATGTGTAGCTCCATTGTGAGCTACGGGATAGCCTTCAGCTCCCTGGAGTCCTGCTCAGGATCAAGTGGTTCACAACCATAGTGTATGTGCATAGATGCAACGCAACGCACACCCGTTGATCCCCCATAAACAGACCAGTACGTTCACCGAAACTCAACCGATGTCTCTCTCAGGACTCCAGTCTCCCCGTGGCGGTGTTCGCCTGGGACGTGGAGAACCACAACGACTACGACCTGGACGTGGCCATCATGCTGACCATGGTCAACGGCTCGGGCCACAAGGACGGCAAGCTCGGGGGCCACTGGAACGAGCCCTTCCACCTGGAGAAGGACGGGCAGGCCGTGTCGGGCGTGCTGCTGCACCACTGCACCCCTGTCAACCCCTACACGCTCTGCATCGCGGCGCGCCACATGGTATGGGGCGGTTCACGACAAAGGGGAGCGGGGAGTGGGGGAGGGGTGTGGTTAAAGGGGACATGTTATACCACCAGGTGGGAGTGCCATTCAAAACGTCTTGTAACGGCTAATCACACTCACACCTGGTGGTATAACATAATGGTCACCTTTACCGTAAGTCTGCTGCTGTGAACATAGACTTCTCACACCTTCTATGTACACGTGTATATTCTCTCTCTCTCCCCCTGGACAACGTTTTGAAATGGCTCAACTTGTTCTGTCGGTATGAAATGTTTTAGTATCAAGACAAAGTGGTCAAATATTTAGAAGACAGCGACGGCGCTTTACGTGTGTTTGGTTCGTTTTTTGCATGCATCCACGTTGATGTGTGTTCGTGACGCGTTTGCGGCTGCAAGCGCTGCATGCGTCTGTAAAAAACGCTGTTCCCTCTAGCCTGACAGGCAGGTCAGCCACCAGACGGCCTTCAGCCCCAAGGGCACCTGCAGCGGCCTGTGGAGCGACCTCATCACCGACGGACGGCTGGACTCTCCTACCGGTAGGTGGCTCTGTGACTTCCCCGGAGACTCCAGTGCTGTGTCTGAAATTGCGCACTTCTATACTTACGCATACTTGAGTGCACTTTGCACTGGAAGTACCTTGGTGGCGCACTCAAAACAATCTAAAACTTGAGTGTGGACCGATGGACACTTTCCACCCTCAACGGCCGCCATCTTGTCTACATAGCGGAGGGGGCGGGAATTTCAAATCTGAAAATGGAGGACATTGTAACAGTTGATGAAAAAAATAAAATCTAAATATTTACAGTTTGAGTTGATTAGTACTATACAGCGCTAACATAGATACTGATAAAATCGATAGAAATTGATTGATGGTAATTGAAATTGATAGCTATTTAAATGATGGGCAAATTATGGAAATGATCAAGCAGAAAAATAATACCACAGAAGAAGAACCGTCAAACTGCAAACTCATTTCCGGTAGTTGCGCGAAGGCTGTTTTGCCAGTGCACTGTAGTAATGAGAGCACTGCGCCGATAATGAAGTGCACTCAATGTAAGTGCACTTATTACGCAAGTGCACGATTTCAGACGCAGCACAGTCCTCTCAATGACTAATGGCGAATTTAGATTAGATTAGGATCCATGCATTTTGACTTCCCCCCCCCCCCCCCCCCCGGGGAGGAACTGGGGAACTGGTTATGTCCCCAATGTACACAATACGACAACGTCGCACCACATTCCACACTGATCGTCATTGCTCAGGAATGTGGACTGAAATTTATTGGCGTAGATTTAAGGATATTCCACAGAGTGACATATCGGGTACCCTGATTTGTAGCTACAGAAGGCAATAAATATACGGTACTCAATATATTTAGCATTTAGTTCGAAATTTTAACGATATATTAATACTTGGGTGCATGGCTTTTCAGGTGAATACCTCCTGTGGTTTCCAGCCAGGTGTAGAACACCATCGGCCTCCATATAGTTCACCAGGCAACGGGATTGTTAAACCTAAAGAAAACTAATTATCCAGCCGCCAATGATAACACCGCTCACATTCGCCCTCGTCCTCCTCGTCCTCCTCCTGCAGGCCCCAGCCCTCCCATCCAGAAGGGGGAGGAGGTGGCAGCGGCCCTGGCGGTGAGCTGCTCCGTGGAGGCCCGAGGGCGCGGGGGGCTGGAGATGAGCCTGTCCTGGGACATGCCCACCATCACCTTCGGCTCCGGGGAGAGACGGCACGACAGGTACTGCCGCCCGGGAACGCTTTTGGGGATGATGAATAAGTTGAATTTGATTCTGCGATAAATGGGTCTAGTGACAGCTGTTAAATGTCTGCTCTCTGCATCACATTTCACCAACACAATCGTTCTCTTGGAGGCGTCTTGTAGAAGGAAAAGATGCAGACCGATTTTGTGTGACCCTAGTGAGGAACGGTGAAACATTTACCTTCTGCCCTTACAGTATTTATTTTAGTTTCAAATCTCCATTAGAGGGAAGGGTAGAAGTGTCTTCCGAGAGCAATGCATTTGCACATGTTCCGTGATTGGTTTTGGGGTTGAAAGGAAAATAGAAATTCTGACTATTGGGCTAAAAGTTCTCTACTGTCAGTAGAACACAAAAGGAAATGCTTCATTCACAAAGTCATTTTTTCACAATTTCTATTAATTTATCCCAAGGAGAACTGTAATGTAGTGATTTCCTGCCAACAGACGAATGTATTGGATTTGAATACTCTGTCTTCACCCCATCCATTACACATCTGTTTGTTCTGTAGGGTGTGTGTGACGCCATACATTGTTGACGGTGTGTGCGTGCTCGACAGATTAGGCCGTGTTAACGCTGTTTGCTTTGCACGAGTCTTGGGGTCAGGCTGTGTGAGAATTAGGTACTTCCTATGGCTCTGTAGCACCTCTGCTGGCTGCGGATTGGTGAATGGTTGCTTGGTTTTTCCTTAGTTCCTTGTCCCGTTACCCTTCTTCTTTTTTTTTAAACGCAGGACCACTTAACTCCTAAGGTCTTTCTCATTGTGTAAAATCGGTTACACAATCACCAGACCAAGTATACAAAAACAAGTCGAGTTCACAGAGGACACGCAAACGCACACCCACTGCACAGTGCACACCCAGGTTTTTAATTTGTTTATTTAGGGAGTATGTCTCCGGACAATTGCAGGATGTTTTGGCGACGGTAGAAAATACTTCCGATCAATTGAGAGGAACGCAAAGTCTTGTTTACGATCACAGCTTGTGCACAACATTTTTGTCCAATCAGCAGCCAGATGATTGAAAAGGGTCAGTTGCTTCACAAGATCGCTTTTAGGGATGTTTACTTAAATTGTTTAGATGCGAGTGGCCTTTCCTTTCCCAGACTTATCGTTTGACCTTATTCCCGATGTACACACAAACTACAGATTAAGAACAGCTGTCCTATCAAGGGAATTGGCAGAGCTACAGCGAACAATCTGTTGGTTTGTTTTCCACCCTGGAAAGAATGATCTCAACTCTGGCCTCCAGAAATTGTCCCGCTTCCAAAATACTTTGTTTGAGTTCAGTCACAGGGAAAAAAATCACATCCTCTGGGGCGACGACATCATCATGCAAAACCTTCCACCTCCCCAGGAGTACTATTTGAACACGTGTGTGGATGTGTTTGCTGTTCACTGCCAGGAGATACACGCGTTTCTTCGGGACAAAGGGGAACGCGGCTCCCTCGCTGGCCCATCACGCACTCCTCCACTACCCGCGCTGGGAGGAGACCATAGAGGAGTGGCAGAGGCCCATACTGCAGGACAGGTACCACTAACCCGTCCTGATTGGTCAGAGAGTCCTGTTTGATGAACCCGCCCTAACCAGTGTTGCACAGATTGGGTGGGAAATCTGGCCCAATCTGGCAACCCTGGCTGTGGCACGTTGCAGTCAGGGTTGCCAGATTGGGTGGGATATCTGGCCCAATCTGGCAACACTGGCCCTAGCCCTATTTGTTAGAGAAACGCCTTAATCGAGTTCACCCTGATCAAACTGGTTACATAAATACGCTCATTAAATTTGCAGCAATCTTATTGGTTAGAGAGCCACACTCACGAAACTAACCCCTCAATCGGTCGCATAATCCCACTAATTGAATTCACCATGACCAAATAATAACAATACATTCAGATTATATAGCGCTTTTCTAAACACTAAAAGTCGCTTAACAGAGTGAACACAGAATATAATCATTTTATAACATAATTAATTAACAACAAAAGTAGAAAAGGATAAAAATAGTTAGCTAGAAAATGAAATAGTCATCGTAGGAACAGTTAAAAGAAGGAAGGGAAGGAGTTGGACATGCGTTGGCTAATTACGCTAATCGAAGTCCCCCTAACCCTCTTAGTTAGTGGATCACACAGATTGATTGAGCCTTAGCCGCATCCTCGGGCCAACAGGCTTTGGAGATGTAGCAGGTGAAACAGGTGTAGCTCATTAAGGTAATTACTGGTCTGTTGGGCGTGCCAGTGTCCTTAATTGACTTCACGAGAGAGACCTGGGCCAATCACCCCCTTAGCGCGACACCTCTGAGCTAGGGATGGGCACGGTTATTCGAATATTCGATTTTTCGAAATGACGCCGTATTCGACTTTAGCTATAGCAGATTTTTTTTTATTTATGCCTAAAGTTAATTAAATATTGTTCATTAGCTATATTAATTACATATTGTTCATTAAACATGTATTCTAATGCCATTTAATACTTGGAATACTTGGCTATACCGGCAACCTCTGTTCCAGCTGAGAGTCTTTTCCCCGGCGGACTTGATTGTAAATTGCCTCCGCACCCGCCTATCCCCCGAGCACATGTAGATATGCTCATTTTTTTTGGACAAGAATGAGTGATGCAGTAGGTGGGCTTATGTGGTATGTTAACTGGAAAAGTTTCAGGCACACTGTATTTCCGTCTTGCACATAATATATTTTTGTTGATGTTCTATTAAATGCGCATCATGCCGCGTAATGCGAGGCAGGCCCATGCACTGCAACTGGTGTTCTGTTGATATCCAAGCCTAGGCTACTTATAATTTTTGCTGTTGTGCTTCAGTTACTTGAATCTATTCAGTTTGTTCCTTCAATTTACTTGATTCTAATTTCAGTTTGTGCCTTAAGTATACATACTGTTCATTCATATTCTTGTCAAAAAGGATGGTTTCGTTTAAACTCGTTTCGATTCAGCATATTGATTCCTTATTTATTTGACTAATAGATGGAAAATTAATACATTTATTTAGTGAAGGCCAGATCACGGAACTACATTATGAGTGCTCTACACTTTTCTTTTCTTTTTTTGTAGTTCGGTTTTTTTTTTTTGTTGAATATTCGAATATTGATATATCTCAACACTGGCCTGGGAACGCCTCGGGATCCCCCCGTCAGAGCTGGTCAATGTGGCTCGGGAAAGGGAAGTTTGGGGCCCCCTGCTTGAGCTGCTGCCCCCACGACCCGACCCCGGATAAGCGGATGATGATGAGATGAGATTAGATGATATGCCTTCAATGCCCTTCACTACTCTGAGCTAGGGCTGCTGAAAAAGTGATAATCACGATTATTTTGGTCAATATTGAAATTGAGTATTTTATTTGATTGTGATTATTTTTGAGTTTGAAAACATGATGCATTTATTCAGCATTTCTCTCCAAAAAAAAACACTTTTGTAGCTGAGAACATTGAAATATACCCTTAAAAAAACCATGCAAAATGTTGAAATGGAAAATGTTAAAATGAAAAATAAAGTACAAAAATATATATCCAGCTGTTAATTTTGTAATTTCTATAAACATTTAATGAATGGAAAAAAAAAAGATACTTTGTTATATTAGTTTGGATATCGTTTGACCCAATAATTGAAATCGCGCTAAAGATCAGATTAATCGCACAGCCCTACCCTGTGCTTCAAGCCCTGCTCTGGACTCTTTCCTTACAAATGAATGTCGTTGTTCTGGTCGCGCACGGGACAAGCCAATAAGGCGAAGCCCAGACGGCGTAGCCTACATGAAACAGAACTTCTAGTAGAGTTCTAGTAGCATAACTATGGTTCTCCCCTCCCTCCCGTGTCTCAGCGCGCTGCCCTCCTGGTACAAGTCGGCGCTGTTCAACGAGCTGTACTTCGTGGCGGACGGTGGCACGGTGTGGACGGAGCTGCCCGAGGACAGCGACGTCAGTGGGGGGCTGCGCAGCGAGGATGGGGGGCTACCCGCCCAGCCTGCGGCCATCAAGGAGTACGGACGCTTCGCCTACCTGGAAGGTATGCGTGGAACGTCATTTTTTTATTTATTATGATTTTCTTAAGATTCTAGATTTAAGGTTTTTATTTGTCACCTACTCATACAGGATGTGCAATGAAATGTTTGTGTGAAATACTCTGTATTTCTGTGCTTTAAAATACAATAGAATAAAAAAAGAATAAAGTACAAAAAAGTTTTAACCGACATATCTATACACAAGCGCATGAGAAGCAGTCGCAAAAGAGCACTTTCCTATCCGTCGTCTTTAAGTCCACATCATAGAGTCCTCTTTTATTATCCTACATACAGTATGATTTATTCTTTGTTATCATATAGTATTAAACGCTTTGGTGGTATTTGAACTGCAATGGGGCAATGAGCGATTTTGTTATTATTGATTTATTGTTCCACTGTGAAACTGCGATGCTTTTCCGCTGTTTGTGGTCCCTGTCGGCTAAGAGCCCTCTCTCTCTCTCCCGTCCCCCAGGCCAGGAGTACAGGATGTACAACACGTATGATGTGCACTTCTACGCCTCCTTTGCACTCGTCATGTTGTGGCCGAAGCTCGCCCTGAGCCTGCAGTATGACATCGGTGAGTGCCACGTCGCTGCTCCCCTATTGGTCGAGGTCAAAGCGCAGTGGCCCCTTTTTGCAGCGGTGTCATCGGAGGTCAAATGCAGGGGTCACTCGTGACACTGTTTATGGGTTGTTGTGGAAAACTACAAAATGTGCACCCGGTGCAGATTTGGTCTTCTGTGTCCCTCCCACACGCTTCACACCTGACTTAACATGAGTTTTGGACTATTGGCTACAGTATGTATCGGATATCGCCTAAAGTGCCAAAAGCATGTAATCCAACACCTCCTCACACACACCTTTGGAAGATTGAAATTTCCCTAGGGAATGCACTTAAGATTTTCTAACAGTTTTTGTTTCAGTGACAAAAATCTCAATCATTAAACCCAGTGACTCAACTAAGGGCTTTACAAAGATAAAGGTTCTTTATCTCATGCATCAACTAAATAAATCGTAAGGGGCTGTGGCCACTTACGATTTATTTTACAAAACAAAAATAATATGTTACACAAATCAGCAGAAATCTCGGGTCTCTTAACTTTACACAATGTGCTAAGTGCTTTACTACCCGTAACTAAGTAAACCTTGACAACTACAACTACTCGATATCCGATATCATTCTTGGCACTGGAGACGCTGTCTAGTACCAGGCATAATAAAAGATGCTGTGTCAAAACAAACAGTCTTGTGATATCCATGACATTTCCCATTGACATATATTGCCCCAAGGAGGGCTCTGTTTGGTAACACTTGTGGGTTAACCAACAGTTGTTGTTTCTTTGCTTTCTACTTCTAAGCTGGCAGTGTGATCCAGCAGGACCCGACTGAAAGGCTTCACCTCATGAGTGGACAGTGTTCTGCGGTGAAGGCCAAAAACGTGGTGCCCCACGATATCGGAGACCCAGGTAGGGAGTCACGGCCTGGGTTTAACTCTTTCACTCATTTTATTTTTCAGTCATTTTATTGTTCACAAGGTAGCTTCGCCGCTAGGGAGCGGGGATGAGGCTTGTTGAGCTATTGGAACAAGTTCATGTTTTTCTTCTATTTTTAAGGGAACCAGTTGTAATGTTCTTTGACTTAATTGAACCAAATATTGGAAAATAATCACACTCAAAAGCTAAGTAGGTCCTTTGGAATGCAATAGGACATCCATAGCCACATAGCTATCATTACCTTATTGCCGCTTGTGGAAGTAAGCAGTGGTAACTAGATGGGATTTTATGATGATTGGAGCCTATGGTTCTTTTAAGGAAGTTAGCAAATACACTTCATGCAATTGCCGGGTTCTGTGTATCTGGTACGTGAATAATGAATTGCAGGAAGTTAGCACTGGTACGATGCAGGAAGTATATCTGGTACGATGAAATAATTAAAGTTCCCCATTTTGGTGTCAAAATGTAAACAGTTCTTCAAGGAATCCACACTTTCTACCTCTTGTGAGTCATGGTGGTTTGGCCATTTGGTTCGAGGTGATCCGGTCATCCGGTGGCTACAAAGACAACATTGAATAGGAGAGAGGCTCAAACAGTAGCCATGTTTCCGTCCAAAGTGATTCGCATTACTGGGCAATGCGCATTAAAAGAAATTCGAATCATGTGTGTTTCCATCAAAAGAACGGACTTTGGTGAAAACTACAAATTCGCGCGAGTTTTCTAAGTCACGCGAGATTTTCCGCGGGTTGGCATGGCAACCAGCCTGTAAACATTCCGTCGTCTTCCTGCCGGTGTTTTGATGTGGTTGTTTTGATGTTTTACAATGGAGAGAGGACTTCAGTCATTGATTACACTCGCTCAAGTGGTGCTCGATCTTGCGGCGCAGTTGGTCCTGGCCATTAGAGGGGCTGTCAGGAGGAGAAGACAGCAAGCTGCCTTAATTAATGCCCTGGCCCAGCGAGAGAACCGTCTCCGCAGACGACGTCCCTATGAGTGGGAAAGGAGGCGTCAGAGGGACTTTTGGAGTGTGGTGGTCTTCTGAGTGACCCGCAAACACCGGAAGCAGTCGGGGTGAAAGTGTGCTACGTCACACTTGATTCGCATACAGCTGTTTCCATCCCATTCGAATCAACCAAAACCCGGCCATAGCGAGCGTATTTCATTTTGTGCGAATCAGGGGATTTTAATGCGAATCACGGCGTTTCCATCACAATTTTTTCCGATACATCTAGATGCGCATCTAAACAGCTGATGGAAACGCACCAAATGATAGGAGAAAGGCACCAATCCCTGAGCTGATTAATGTTTAACCGCTGTGTCGTCCCTGTCTGAACCCAGACGACGAGCCCTGGCAGAGGGTCAACGCCTACCGCATCCACGACACGGCCAACTGGAAGGACCTCAACCTCAAGTTCGTCCTGCAGGTCTACCGGGACTTCCATGTCACCCAGGACCAGGAGTATCTACGGGACATGTGGCCCATCTGCAAGGTGGGAGTCACCCCTAGTTCACAGTTCAGTCGTTTTTCAAAGGGAGTGTACTTTGAGGTCTAGGAGGTCGAAAATGTGCACTAAATTAAAATAACTTTGCAATATCTTTGAGGCAAACGGTAGCTTAAACCAGAGATCTTGCCAAGCAACATAAAACAAATGTGAATTTGCAAATGTAGGCCAAAAAAACTTGATTATCGGACTTCAGGTCCAACATTCCTGGGCCCGATCATATCCTTGTGGTTCTGATTGTTTCCTGAAGGTGGGATGGAGTCTGAGTTGCGCTTCGACCTGGACGGAGACGGCCTGATCGAGAACTCGGGCTACGCCGACCAGACATACGACGCATGGACTGTGACGGGACCCAGGTGAGAAGGACAGGCGGTGGTCAGGGGAGAGGAGCACTCCAAAACTGGTCGACCAAGAAGGCCTCTCGCTGTGTTTTAAGGACATCACGATTGCTCTGGGTCACCTACTGAATCATAATGCTAATCTAAGTTGACTAAGTCTCTAAGTAGTGTATGTATGGTTGTAGATAGATGTGTTCCATTGATTTCTTAATGGTATGAAAGATGGAGCACATTTCTAATCATACTGGACTCTTGAGGAAAAAAGCAATACTTAAGAATACATATTTATATATTTATATCATATAATTGCAAACGCAAAGTTGCAAAAGTACTTGACTCAATCATATAAAATTAGAATCCCGGCCCATGACTTTAGTTCCACTTCCACTTCAGTTCCAGTGTACGTATCCCCTACCGAAACCTCAAAGCCAGTTTCAGCTGCCCATTGAGCAGTACAGTAGACGACTTATGTGTATAGTTCCTAAATGCTGTCGGTGTGTGCCTCCTCTCCCTCAGCGCGTACTGCGGCGGGCTGTGGCTGGCCTCGGCGTGCGTCATGAGTAAGATGGCCCGGCTGCTGGAGGACGAGCCGGCCTACCTCCTCTACAAGGACATCCTGCAGCGAGGCAGCGCCGCCTTCGACAAGCTGCTCTGGAACGGCGAGTGGAGAACGAGTCCTGACTCATCCGTGTAGCTGAAATGAGGCTGATTGCTTATTGAAAAAAAGAATGGTTCCTCTAATTCAATGTCGATTCATTTTTGGTTTGTGAATATTCAATTATGAAGACAATGGTTTAGGCTTAATGGACAGTTCTATCAGGTTCATGACTTATTAAAAAAAAGCACAATTTAGGCTATTTTGGGCCTTGTGAAACTCTTAATTAAATGACATATTTTGCAACGTTTCCAGGCAAGTACTACAACTACGACAGCAGCGGGAGGAGTTTGTCCAACAGTGTCATGTCGGACCAGTGCGCAGGCCAGTGGTTCCTGCGGGCTTCTGGACTGGGAGACGGAGAGTTTCAGGTCAGTGGAGTAGCGCGCCAGCCCCCCAACTAAATGTCTTCCATCAATCCAAACAGTGAAACATACTGGCAAGTTTAAATACCTTAATATTAGATATTCAAAGTATCAGTCTTTTCACTTGAAGACCATTTCTAAAGAGGTCTATTCAGACTCAAAGAATCTACTAGTAATAGGCTATTTAGTAAATACCATCAGACGTGGGGGCAACCAGTCACATTGCGCATTGTTACTGTGTTATTTCCAGTCCCAGAGGGCCTCGTAGAAGCGGTCGATCACCCACACTGCGCAACTCGCCCATGTTCTCCCCCTCCCCAGGCCTTCCCTAAAGACAAGGTCCTCAGCTCGCTCAAGTCGGTGTTCGACCTTAACGTGATGAGCTTCGCCGGCGGGCAGATGGGCGCGGTCAACGGCATGCGTCCCGAGGGCGTGCCCGATCGCTCGAGCGTCCAATCAGACGAAGTGTGGATCGGAGTGGTGTACGGGCTGGCCGCCACCATGATCCATGAGGTAGGAGCAAGGGTGCTGCCTTTTGAGAGGTTTTTAGCAAAGGGAGGCGTCGTTGCTAATTTTTTAAGCAGTGCCTTTTTTATTCCGCTACTACTATTATTGTTAAGTTGTTCACAGACGCTTTCATCCAAAGCGACTCACAGTGGACCGTTTTGATACATGACCTGGAGATGGAGTGGGTAGAGACTCTACCTCAAGGAAGCCAACAGGCGGGGTCTCGAACCAAGAACCTTTAGTCAAACACCATAACTCCTTGCTTATCCTGCCCCGTTATCTTTGGCAACCGTTAAAAGAATCCCCGACTAGGTATTACTCTTTCAACTTGTTCTTGGAACTATACCTTCCACCGAGTTCCTTGTGTTTTGTTAGGGGAAAATGAATGCATTAAGTTTCATCGTTGGCTTATTGTGTCTTACCCCCCCCCCCTCCGGACCCGGGCATCTGCAGGAGGGCCTGCGCACGGCAGAGGGCTGCTACCGCACGGTGTGGGAGCGCTGGGCATGGCCTTCCAGACGCCCGAGGCCTACTGCGAGAAGGGCATCTACCGCTCCCTGGCCTACATGAGGCCGCTCAGCATCTGGGCCATGCAGTGGGCCCTGGATGGGGCCCGGAGCCCCATCCGTCGCCGTGACGACCCGCCGGGTCAGACGGGAGACTCGACCGCTCCACGGGAGGAAAGCTGAGGATGGGGGGGGGGTGGGTACGGAATCTTGAGCGGATCGAGGAGAGGACGGACGCTGACGGGAAAAGCAAAGGAGCGTTCCCAATCCGGTGTGTGGTATGTGGCGGAGCGACGGCCTTGAATGTTTACACTCGACGGGTGTGTTTTTGAAACCACCACGTAATCGGCCTGACGTGGCCGGTTTCCATGATTTAGTGACCTCACAAATTGTGTGTGCAAGATGCAAATCGGTTGGACCCCCCCACCGCACTTAGAAACATACAATCATCACAAGCCGGTGGGGTCGCTTGGTGACCATAACGAGGTTGATATGCAACTATATAAGTGCAGTTTCAGCCCTCGTTTGTTTTTTTACTTGACAATCCTCCATATAGTTCCTGAGTGTGGAAAGGCTTGTTCTTCGAACTGATTAGCTAGAAAGGAGGCCAGTCCCGATGCTAAACTAGATGTCTCGCATTTGTGTGATGATAACTGTGATAACTACTATTGGAAATGTCTAGCTAGCGAATGATTTTTTCCTTTTCCTTCCCTCTTTTTATATTTTAGCATTTGGTGCCTTGGTGCATGTTGCCATGTATGTTGATTGATAGAGGAGATACTTTTATTGTGTTTTATACAATCAAAATACTAGTCTGTGACAATGATGTTCAATAAAATCACTTAAAAATTGTCTTCTAATATCTTCCCTCGCTGTGGAAAAGCTGGTGGGTTGAATCAGGTGTGTGTGTGGTTCTGAATGAAGAATACATAATTTGTGTAGCAGTGTTTAACAGAAACAAAAGCCTCCATTATTCATATTTCATACGCATCATCGTTGGTCCAGACGAACACCTTTCACAATGTTGGCTGCATAATGCAAATTTGCTTCAAATGAATGCCTGTTTGAGTCTCGGCGTTTTAGCATTATCTTAATGCACATCAGGTTATGAAGTCTTTCTCTCAAACCAAGTAGATAGTGTATTATAGTTCCCTCCCTACTTTGATCTAGAGTTGATCTTGAATGAAATAGCATGAAAGGGTTTTGATGTAGCAGGAAATCAGTAACTTCAACCGATGAATCCAGGTATAACTGAAACACAACTTGTCACATCCAAGAAGCACCTATGCTATGGAGAAATGTAATTAAGAGCGGTTACTCTCGACTTTAGAAAAAAATAGCCCGTGAATTAACATTTGTTTCAATGTTAATTCATGTGCGTGTGGATGATATTGAGTAAGATCCGATATTATTGTAAGTCAGGGATTTCTGAAATGAAGAAATTACTAACTACTTATCATACAGAAACACTCTCATCACTAGGTGGTGCTCCGCCGAAGAAATTGTCATATTATCGTATTTCGTCTATAAGGGACTGTAAGGGATCGAAGCTCCTCCCACCCTGTGGCCTCTCTAGCACTCTGTTTAGTCTATAAAGCGTTGAATGCGGTAGACAATGCTAGGAGATAGAATGTATTCTTATTATTTTTCCTACCAGAGAAAGAAACTTCGGGAAGCTCTTGTTGGCCAAGAAACGCTGGTGGTAGGTCTAAATCCGACACATTTCGAATTCTATTCGCGCCGTGACGTTTTATCTATCGGAACTCTGAACAGTGAAGGAGAGTTTCCAGCAATTGTCTGTTGCTGACCGAATCAATACTTTAAAATTCTTATTTACTTTTAGATCATGTTTCTTGCAATTGTAAGAGCACATGCTCGCGAAAGAGGGTCGGCACAAGAGGTTGCCCTTGCAAAGGCGCTAACCAATTCTGTTCGCCAGCGTGCAGATGCAGGACACGCCAGAAATCTTGCCAAAACCAGGTAAGATTGATAAAGTTAATTTAAAATGTTACTTTTTCCACACAATTCACAGCGCGATACCACTATAAACATAATATACAGCCGACCACTGTTCGCATTCGGCGAAAGACGAAATGTGCGAAATTAAAAACAAAGCTCCGTGTTCGAAATTATATTTTGCAAGGTTTAGCAATAACAGTTTGGCGTGGTTTCACCCTAATTTCTAACCATGTACCGGTACTACGTTTAATTTTTCTAATCCCAAACGAACTGTATAAAACGATCAAGCTCATCCTAGTTTTAGAGTTATACAAGCACTCTTGTATTAGTCTAGGCAGAATTCTGAATGGGGCTTATTTAAGGCTGGAGGCATTTTGTGTATTATATTAACAAACATTCAAGAGTAGAGCGGATGCTGAATCCAAATCTGCTGATATTTGGTCAAAATGTCCAAATTGCCTAATGGAATCCAATATGGCCCGCCACAGCGCCTGCGAAATCTGTTTTTCGTGGTACTTTGACTTAACAAGACAAACATGAATTAATTGTCTTTTGAGTTTCCTACATGGACAATTCTCGCATTAGTCTGATGGATGCTATGTAGAGAACTGCCTTAGATATTGCCAAAAATGCAAAGTTGTTATGAATAATAATCAGTTATACTAATATTCTAATAGCAGCTACTTTACATTCTTTGTATTTGTTTGAGGTAAAATGTGTCAAATGGCGTAAAGGGGAACCTTTGCATCCAATATCGCCCCACCACACCCAAAGCTGCTTCTCACATTCTCAGAAGGCTCATAGAACATGAGACAGCGAAACAGGTAATCATGTCCGGTATATCTTGATAATTGTACGTTATGTAGTTTAATAATTGCCTTTATAATTGCATGCATTATATATAATAATAATAATGACCATAATAATTGCATATTAGCGTTTTGTCACTAAAGAAGCAACTAGCCTAACGATATGGCCTTAGCCTACTACGCTTACAGCCTAACAGCTTATGTAGCCACTATTTTTTTTTTTGTTGCTGGGATTAGTAAATTTGGCTAGGCTAACATACGGTTCAGATGAGCTACATGAAATACGTATCGATGCTTGAACTTGATCATATCTCTAAGAGAACTCACTCCTTTTTGTAGGCTGAATTAGTCAATTGAGACAGAGAACCCTGGGCAAGCAAATAGCTATTACCCAAGAATGCTTATAACAAGAGCCACAGTTACATCATATGCCAGGAAGACATAAGCAAAATTCTCATACATAAGGATGCTCAGTCACTGCTATAGAAAACTCGATTAAATATATCAATGACAATTCTAGATGCAACCATCGATTACTGAAACTTCAAGGAGACTTGCTCGCAGATTCGTATGCATAAGGGCTGGCCGAGCAAAATACATGAATAAACGTGAAATTGAGAGAATTGAAGGCAGATTGAAAAATACCAAACAAATTCGTCTGCATCAACCAGAGAAAACTACAGTAGGGATCTACATCATCTCAGGCCCTGCTCTGAACTTGATACCTGAACACAGTCGTCAAACGAGTGCTCCGTGTTCCTCCATCAATGCAACACAGCATGTTATTCGACGTGTGAGGCACTTATCCAAAATGTAGAATGAAGGTCAGTTGACGGAATACAAAGGCGTGCTTATACTTGCTTGGAGGCTTCACATTGCACATGACCTTCCGGGGTGTGATAGGACAACACATGTTGATTCTGACCTGTGCGGCTAGGGCAAGAGTGATCTTCTGGGAGCAAACTGCTGCGTCACCTAGGTTTCAGAGCAGGAAAAGGGCCCTCAAAAAAAACCTGCACACCACCCACCGCTTCCATAAAAAAAGGCGGAAGGGAGCACGCTGCACCAAGCTACCACAGGCTCTTTGCAACTACTATTCCCACAGCTTTACTGGATGAGTTGAGTACACGAAGCTGAACTTGCAGATCTCTGCAGTCCATAGATGTGTCACATCGCACAAATGTCGACAAGAACTCACTAAAGACCGATCGCAAGCCCACAGATTGCTGATACTTGCAAGGTGATGACCAGAATGCTGCATTCTGTGGGCACATATACTTTGGCAGTCCTCCTAACTCTGTTTCACAAGAGCGCAACGTGATGGATTGTGATCTCCCACCTTTTATGCCTTTCAAACGTTATGCTGCCTCCTTCTCAGTACGATCAGTATAAACACGGCCGATGGGTATGTGTACCGGCTGCGATGTTCTCTCTCCACACGATACCTCTCGAGTTTCGAGAGGCAACTTTGTCGTAACCCAGTTATCGACGCTTCAATCAGGTTTCGGCGGATCAAGCGTACAGAGTGGCTAAACGCACAGGGAAAGAAGATGGAGGCCTAAGTAGTATCACGGTAGCACATCCTCAGTAGCATGGACACGTCGTATTATCTGGAGAACAGTCATAGTTTCTCAGCAATAGTAGTGCTGAGACGACAACAGATGATGAAGACGATGGTTAACACACACACAGAGTCACAATGAGTAGAATGAAAGAGATGACGTGATGAAGCAGAATATATATCTCATAAAAGACACGGTGTGTTAAAGATGGTGGGACAACCCAGAACATAGATCAACGAGATTGGTCAACCGATATCAAGAATTCTGCTTGGTGTACACCTTGGACAGGCACAATGAAGTGTTTGTGGACAAACGTCTGTGTACCTCCCAGATGTGACCGACATTTGATCTGAAGTCACCCATCGGAAGAACAGCCAAAACCATTTGCCTCTTTGTATGAAGTCGTGCAACTTTCCAAGAACAAGACACATCATCAAAGTTACAGGCAGATTCTGCAAAGGCTCATCACAGCTTTCGAGCAGGTCGCAAGGTCCTCATGCCCATCCGCATCTTGGCCGCAATAACGGCGTGTTCATTCCCCAACAATATCTTTAGCAACCTACTGAAAAAACATATCCAACCCCTGCGTTGCCTTCAGGAATCCACGCTGTTGCCTATTGATGGCCAAGACTTGTGATGCATCTTGGAGGCCTGACTACACACGGACTATCGCACAGTTTAGCCAACAATGCGTGACACGTGAGAGGAGTACGAACGTGAGTGTTTGTCTTTGACAGGACCATGGACGATTCATTCAAAACAGGACAGAAACAATGAAACAACGCCAACGACATGGCAGAAGAAATCGTGGAATGACTCTGTTCCTTCCGCAGGACTGCGATCGGCTTCATGGCCTGGAAAGAGAACAATGCAGATTCGGCTCGACTTCTCTCAACCACCTGATAGAACACAGCCTAGATATGAGCCTGTGGTATGTTGTTCAGGTGGTTTGTGAGCACCACCGTCAGTCATGCCATCCAGAACTGAAATCGCCTCTGAGTGCTGACCACGAGAGGCCTGATCCACTGATTTGGTGCACTGCATCCAGGCTCCATGGAACATAGTGCGTGTCGCGCGTGCAAGAGATTTGTCCTCTTCTGGGAGCATCATGATGAGACGGATGTCCATCTCTACATAGAAGCTGGGACCATCAAAGATCCAAAGTATTTTCCGTACATGAATCGCAAGTTACATCTGATGACAAGTGACACATTCCGCCTCCCTGCCATAATGGCTGTGATAGTCACGTCTCAGTCGAGATGGAGGAAAACAGCTCTGCAAGGTTCGAGCAACATCAACAACGATCCTACTGCCTTGGAGCGGCCCTTCACAGAAGATATGTGATTCGACAGAGAAATTCATCTGTAAGATGTAGGTGTGGCCGAGCTTATACATGCAACAAAGCAAGAATGTAGTTTTTGCAAAGGTCGCCACAAGAGACTGCTCCAACCCAGTGCGGTGAAGTTCATACTGCGTCACTACACAAGACATCCTGGAACCAAGCCACATGCCACATCTGATCTTCTCCATGGATGGAATAGGATGATGCACAAGGAAGGTCGTTGTGCCCGGCTAATGTCTTTCCACCCTATACTAAAGCCTGCAGGGAGTTCATTTTCAGTGGGTGACTAAGGAGCCTCAGCCACGCTGCGCTGCAGGTATGTGTATAGGGGGATAAGCAGAATGATATCTTGTGTTACAAGATTGGAAACGTTAGAGAACGTCAGCGCGTCAGACTGAACGGGCTGAGGTGTGTATTAGCCTATAACTAAGGGAAAAAGTACTAAGGAACAATAATTGTAAGGATACTGTAAACATGTTCAATGTAATGTTTTACTTGTTACGGTGTTCTTTCTCTATATATTCTATTCAGTTCAATTCTTTCTATTTATTTAGAAAGAGTCACATGGATGTATAGCATCAACTGCAGGAAACTGACAACAACTTGCAGAACACTGAAGAGACTGCGAATCGTCTCCTGTAACGTTCTACTGGATATATCAATGAATAAACCATGACCTAAGGACGTCCTGCTTTTGGATCTTATTGATTGATTTCTTCACATTAACACTCCTATCGAAATGGCATCGAATTGCCCATGTAGAAAACTACAAAAGCACCATTGATATTATGTTTGTACCTTGTTAGGTCAAAAAGTCAAAAGTCAAATAGACTTTCGGCCTGCGTGTGTGGCTATTGGATCCATTTTTGAGCATTGGGGACATTTGAGGCTCATATACAGCGTATGATTCGCACCCCTTAAACCCTTAAAAGTGTGTTAATATTATTTTCACAAAAATGCCTTCGGGGTTCTGATTTTGTGATAAATGACCCTGTGCTATATAAC
>OLKM01002044.1:0-14659 GCA_900291075.1 Melanogrammus aeglefinus | reverse complement strand
CCCTTTTCCGTCGGCAGCGGTCGGAACCCTCTGGTCTCGTCGGGGGCCGATTCAACAGTCTGCAGTCGGGACTTTGTTCGGCCGTCGGAGAGTAGACTCGTCGGTACTCTGATTGGCTGTCAGCCATCTATGACGATATGACGGGCGGTGCCGTAGCGAATCAGCGCGGTGTGTGGGAGGGGTGGAGAGAGGGGCGGAAGTGACGAGCCTTACTTGTTTCCCTCCTAGCGATGTCTTCGGGCAAAAACACGGAGCCCGAGAGCAGCCAAACGTGACGAAGCATCTCAGCCGAAGTGAACCATTTTTGCTGCCAAGAATTTTTTTTTCCAAAAACGTCCAAAACGTCTGCTCAAAAAATAAACCAAGCTGTTTGTGCGCTTTGTTTATTCTACCTGGGTTTCTTCTATGGTTTCTCGGTTAGCCATTTCTGTTTTCCATGTTTAGGATAACGGGCAACGAAACTAGCGCCACCCGCTGTTATGGAGAATTATTGGCATCTTCGCGCAAGCACAGAACATACAGACTGCTGTGTCGTCGGGAGTGGTCGTGGCGGTGGGTGTTTCACCAGCTTCCGCTCTCCCGACTGTCTCCCGACGAGAGGCAACGGACCCGTCGGGCCAGCGGGCGTCGGCGTCCTGGTCGTGTCCGGGGCGGTGGTGTCAGGGGCTTTAAGGTGGCTCCCCCCCATGTCCCCTTTCCAGAAACCCAGGAGATTAACATACCCTCAAGATGAGGTTTAAGGGTTGAAAAGGAAGATTATTCAGGGGGGACTTAAAAGGAGGCGGCCCTAGAATTTAAAATCATACGTCAATTTATCAGTGGGGAATGAAATACGGCGACTTTCTATCAAACATGTTGATGACATCAATGTCGAGGTGATTTTTAGACGCAGCAGGTTTGGTTTGGTTGTATTTTTTTTTCAAGACACATGTGTATTGCATATAGGTCTCTGTGGCGCAATTGTTAGCGCGTTCGAACTGTTTAAACGAAAGGTTGGTGGTTCAAGCCCAACCAGGGACGCACCTGATTATTGTTGAACGTGCAGGCTAAGCACAGCCCACCTATTGACCTTTGTCGAGTGAAAAAAATCAACGGTGTTTTCCAAGAGAAGATTCGATATAGAACTGCTGTCTGTTCGTTTCCCCGTCCAAGCCTTGTACCATTGACTTGAGTACGGAGTGTCTTGACGAGATGAGCTAGCTGGCTAGGGTGAAATTTCTAGAATTTCTAGCTTAGATTATGTTCCACTCTCACCTTGTCTTCGATCATAGCGCATGAAAATCTGGTCATTTCTTTCTTGAAAGTCATGTTTTGTTCATCTTTTTTTACCAACTCAACATCAATGTCGGAGGTGATTTTACACAGGTTTTTTGTGTGATTTTTTTTTCTTAAATGTTGGCCCTGGTAACGTGGAATATTAAGCCCGGCTAGCTCAGTCGGTAGAGCGATGAGACTCTTAATCTCAGGGTCGTGGGTTCGAGCCCACGTCTGGGCGACCTTGTACTTTAACCTAGCCCTTCTGGTTGGAATTTCACAGAAAGGAAAAGGAGTCGTTCTTGGTTCTGCTTCGATCATAGAGCCACACTAATTGTCACCCGGTCAGCAGATTGCGTGGTCGGCCACAACCATTCTGCATTGATATGGAGTCAGCTGGACAGTTTGAAAATTAAGATTGCACACTACGGTTTGTGGCGCCAAGACATAAAAGACTTTGATCATTTGAAAGAGACAGAATAAGGAGTGTCTTGAGAGAAGAGCTAGCTGGCTAAAGTCAGTTTCTAGCAATTGGAAGTATTTAGGAGCTTAGATATGTTCCATTTCCACCTTGTCTTACGATCATAACATGGAAAATTGTTTTCTTCCTTGAAAAGCCGTGTTTTGCTATCTTTTTTACCAACTCAACTTTAAAGGGGAGAGGAAAGCTTGTTCCTAAGGGTGGCTCCCCCCATGTCCCCTTTCCAGAACCCAGGAGATTACATACCCTCAGAGATGAGGGTTAAGGGTTGAAAGGAGATTATTCAGGGGGACTGAGAGGGAGGCGACCCTAGAGAATTTAATCATCATCATCAGTTTATTCAGTGGGGAATGAAATTACGGCGACTTTCTATCAACATTTGAAAGAACATCAATGTCGAGGTGAATTTAAACGCACAGGGTTTGTTTTGGTTGTTATTTTTTTTTTTCAAGACACCATGTGTATTACCATATAGGTCTCTGTGGCGCAATTGGTTAGCGCGTTCGACTGTTAATCGAAAGGTTGGTGGTCTCCAAGCCCACCCAGGGACGACCTGATTATTGTTGAACTGCAGGTCAAGCTAAGCAACAGCCCAGACCTTTGTCGCGAGTGAAAAAATCAACGGTGTTTCCTAGAGTAAGATTTGATAGAACTGCTCTGTCGTTTCCCGTCCAAGCATGTACCATTAACTTGAGTACGGTGTGTGTCTTGAGAGAAGAGCGAGGCTGGCTTAAAGTCAGTTTTCTAGGCAATTGGAAGTATTTTAGGAGTTTAGAAATGTTCCAATTCACCTTGTCTTACGATCATAACATGGAAATTTGTTTTTCTTCTTGAAAGCCGTGTTTTTGCTATCTTTTTTACCAAACTCAACTTTAAAGGGGAGAGGAAATCTTGTTTCTAAGGGTGGCTCCCCCCATGTCCCCTTTCCAGAACCCAGGAGATTACCATACCTCTCAGAGATTGAGGTTAAGGGTTGAAAGGAGATTATTCAGGGGGGACTGAAAGGGAGGCGGCCCTAGAATTGAAATCTATACGTCATTTATCAGTGGGGAATGAAATACGGCGACTTTCTTATCAACATTTGAAGACATCAATGTCGAGGTGATTTACACGCACAGGTTTGGTTTTGGTTGTATTTTTTTTTTCAAGACACATCTGTATTGCCATATAGGTCTCTGTTGGCGCAATTGGTTAGCGCGTTCGACTGTTAATCGAAAGGTTGGTGGTTCAAGCCCACCCAGGGACGACCTGATTATTGTTGAACTGCAGGTCAAGCTTAGCAAAAGCCCAAACCTTTGACCTTTGTCGAGTGAAAAAAATCAACGGTGTCTCCTAGAGTAGATTTGATAGAACTGCTCTGTCGTTTCCCGTCCAAGCATGTACCATTGACTTGAGTACGGAGGTGTCTTGAGAGAAGAGCTAGCTGGCAAAAGTCAGTTTCTAGCCATTGGAAGTATTTAGGAGCTTAGAAATGTTCCATTTCACCTTGTCTTACGATCATAACATGGAAATTGTTTTCTTCTTGAAAGCCGTGTTTTTCTATCCTTTTTTACCAACTCAACATTAAAGGGGAGAGGAAAGCTTGTTCCTAAAGCCAGGGAACACACCAAGCCGACCGTTCGGGCGTCGCGCCTCGTCCGGCACCAGTCGGACGGCGTCGTAACCGCGTCGGTTTGGTGTGTTCCTTTCCGTCGGGCAGCGTCGGAAGCCCTCTGGTCTCTCGTCGGGGCCGATTCAACATGCTCAGTCGGGACTTGTCGGCCGTCGGGAGAGTAGACTCGTCGGGTACTCTGATTGCGCTGTCAGCCATCTATGACGATTTATGACGGGCGGTGCGCTAGCGAATCAGCGGCGGTGTGTGTGGGAGGGGTGGAAGAGGGGCGGAAGTGACGAGCTTACTTTTTCCCTCCTGCGATGTCTTCGGGCAACAACAACGAGCCCGAGAGCAGCCAACGTGACGAGCATCTCAGCCGAAGTGACCATTTTGCTGCCAAGAATTTTTTTCCAAAACGTCCAAAACGTCTGCTCAAAAATAAACAAGCTGTTTTGTGCGCTTTGTTTTTATTCTACCTGGTTTCTTCTATGGTTTCTCGGTTAGGCCATTTCCTGTTTTCATGTTTCGGATAACGGGCACGAGACTAGCGCCACCCGCTGTTATGGAGAATTATTGCATCTCGCGCAAGCGCAGAACATACAGACTGCTGTGTCGTCGGGAGTGGTCGTCGGCGGCTGTGTGTTTCACAGCTTCCTCTCCTCTGACTGTCTCCGACGAGAGGCAACGGACCCGTCGGGCAAGCGGGGCGTCGGCGCGTCTGGTCGTTGTCGGGGCGGTGTGTCAGGGGCTTAAGGGTGGCTCCCCCCATGTCCCCTTTCCAGAACCCAGGAGATTACATATGCTCAGAGATGAGGTTAAGGGTTGAAAGGAGATTATTCAGGGGGGACTGAGAGGGAGGGGGCCCTAGAATTTAAATCATACGTCATTTATCAGTGGGGAATGAAATACGGCGACTTTCTATCAACATTTGAAGACATCAATGTCGAGGTGATTTAACGCACAGGTTTGTTTTGGTTGTATTTTTTTTTTCAAGACACATGTGTATTACATATAGGTCTCTGTGGCGCAATTGGTTAGCGCGTTCGACTGTTAATCGAAAGGTTGGTGGTTCAAGCCCACCCAGGGACGACCTGATTATTGTTGAACTGCAGGTCAAGCTAAGCAACAGCCCAAACCTTTTACCTTTGTCGAGTGAAAAAAATCAACGGTGTTTCCAAGAGAAGATTTGATAGAACTGCTCTGTCGTTTCCCGTCCAACCATGTACCATTGACTTGAGTACGGAGTGTCTTGAGAGATGAGCTAGCTGGCTAGGGTGAATTTCTAGAATTTCTAGCTTAGATATGTTCCACTTCACCTTGTCTTACGATCAATAGCATGAAAATCTGGTCATTTCTTCTTGAAAGTCATGTTTTGTCATCTTTTTTTTACCAACTCAACATCAATGTCGAGGTGATTTAACACAGGGTTTTTTGTGTTGATTTTTTTTCTTTATGTTGCCTGGTAACGTGAATTTTTAAGCCCGGCTAGCTCAGTCGTGTAGAGCATGAGACTCTTAATCTCAGGGTCGTGGGTTCGAGCCCCACGTTGGGCGACTTGTTACTTTTAAACCTAGCCCATCTGGTGGAATGTTCACAGAAAGGAAAAGGAGTCGTTCTTGGTTCTGTTTGATCTATAGAGCCACACTAAAATGTCACCCGGTCAGCAGATTGCGGTGGTCGAGCCACAACATTTCTGCATTGATATGGAGTCAGCTGGACAGTTTGAAAATAAGATGCAACTACGGTTTGTGGCGCCAAAACATAAAAGACTTGATCATTTGAAAGGACAAATAAGGAGTGTCTTGAGAGAAGAGCTAGCTGGCTTAAAGTCAGTTTCTAGCAATTGGAAAGTATTTAGGAGCTTAGATATGTTCCATTTCACCTTGTCTTACGATCATAACATGGAAATTGTTTTTTCTTCTTGAAAGCCGTGTTTTGCTATCTTTTTTACCAACTCAACTTTAAAGGGGAGAGGAAAGCTTGTTCCTAAGGGTGGCTCCCCCCATGTCCCCTTTCCAGAACCCAGGAGATTACATACCCTCAGAGATGAGGTTAAGGGTTGAAAGGAGATTATTCAGGGGGGACTGAGAGGGAGGCGACCCTAGAATTTAAATCATACGTCATTTATCAGTGGGGAATGAAATACGGCGACTTTCTATCAACATTTGAAGACATCAATGTCGAGGTGATTTAACGCACAGGTTTGTTTTGGTTGTATTTTTTTTTTCAAGACACATGTGTATTACCATATAGGTCTCTGTGGCGCAATTGGTTAGCGCGTTCGACTGTTAATCGAAAGGTTGGTGGTTCAAGCCCACCCAGGGACGGCCTGATTATTGTTGAACTGCAGGTCAAGCTTAGCAAAAGCCCAAACCTTTGTCGAGTGAAAAAATTAACGGTTTCTCCTAGAGTAGATTTGATAGAACTGCTCTGTCGTTTCCCGTCCAAGCATGTACCATTGACTTGAGTACGGAGTGTCTTGAGAGAAGAGCTAGGTGGCAAAAGTCAGTTTCTAGCCATTGGAAGTATTTAGGAGCTTAGAAATGTTCCATTTCACCTTGTCTTACGATCATCACATGGAAATTGCTTTCTTCTTGAAAGCCGTGTTTTGCTATCTTTTTTACCAACTCAACTTTAAAGGGGAGAGGAAAGCTTGTTCCTAAAGCCAGGGATACACCAAGCCGACCGTCGGGCGTCGCGCCTCGTCGGCACCAGTCGGACGGCGTCGTAACCGCGTCGGTTTGGTGTGTTCCTTTCCGTCGGGCAGCGTCGGAAGCCCTCGGGTCTCGTCGGAGCCGATTCAACATGCTCAGTCGGGACTTGTCGGCCGTCGGGAGAGTAGACTCGTCGGGTACTATGATTGGCTGTGTGCCATCTATGACGATTATGACGGGCGGTGCCGTAGCGAATCAGCGCGGTGTGTGGGAGGGGTGGAAGAGGGGCGGAAGTGACGAGCTTACTTTTTCCCTCCTGCGATGTCTTCGGCAGCAACAACAACGAGAGCCCGAGAGCAGCCAACGTGACGAGCATCTCAGCCGAAGTGACCATTTTTGCTGTCGCAAGAATTTTTTTTCCAAAACGTCCAAAACGTCTGCTCAAAAATAAACAAGCTGTTTTGTGCGCTTTGTTTTTTATTTCTTACCTGGTTTCTTCTATGGTTTCTCGGTCTAGGCCCACTTTCCTGTTTTCATGTTTCGGATAACGGGCACGAGACTAGCGCCACCCGCTGTTATGGAGAATTCTATTGCATCTCGCGCAAGCCACAGAACATACAGACTGCTGTGTGTCGTCGGGAGTGGTGCTCGTGGCGGTGTGTTTCACAGCTTCCCGCTCTCCCGCCTGTCTCGTCCGGACGAGAGGCAACGGACCCGTTCGGGGCAAGCGGCGTCGGCGTCTGGTCGTGTCGGGGCGGGTGTTGTCAGGGGCTTAAGGGTGGCTCCCCCCATGTCCCTTTCCAGAACCCAGGAGATTACATACCCTCAGAGGATGAGGTTAAGGGTTGAAAGGGAGATTTATTCAGGGGGGACTTAGAAGGGAGGCGGCCCACTAGAATTTAAATCATACGTCATTTATCAGTGGGGAGTGAATAATACGGTCGACTTTCTATTCAAACATTTGAAGCATTCAATGTCGAGGTGATTTAACGCACAGGTTGGTTGGTTGGTGTTTTTTTTTTCATAATCAGATGTGTATTACCTATATAGTCTCTGTGGCGCAATTGGTTAGCGCGTTCGACTGTTAATCGAAAGGTTGGTGGTTCAAGCCACCCAGGGACGACCTGATTATTGTTGCAACTGCAGGTCAAGCTGAGCAACAGCCCAAACCTTTTACCTTTGTCGAGTGTGAAAAAAATTCAAACGGTGGTTTCCAAGAGAAGGATTTCGATAGAACTGCTCTGTCGTTTCCCGTCCAAGCATGTACCATTGACTTGAGTACGGAGTGTCTTGAGAGATGAGCTAGCTGGCTAGGGTGAATTTTCTAGAATTTCTAGCTCTAGATATGTTGCCAACTTCACCTTGTCTTTACGATCCTATCATGAATATATCTGGTCTATCTTCTTTCTTCTTGAACGTCTATGTTTTGTCATTCTTTTTTACCAACTCAACATCAAATGTCGAGGTGATTTAACACAGGGTTTTTTGTGTGATTTTTTTTCTTAATGTTGCCTGGTAACGTGAATTTTAAGCCCGGCTAGCTCAGTCGGTAGAGCATGAGACTCTTAATCTCAGGGTCGTGGGTTCGAGCCCCACGTTGGGCGACTTGTACTTTTAACCTAGCCCATCTGGTGGAATGTTCACAGAAAGGAAAAGGAGTCGTTCTTGGTTCTGTTCGATCATAGAGCCACACTAAATGTCACCCGGTCAGCAGATTGCGTGGTCGAGCCACAACATTCTGCATTGATATGGAGTCAGCTGACCAGTTTGAAAATAAGACTGCAACTAACGGTTTGTGGCGCCAAACAATAAAAGACTTGATCATTTGAAGATTGACAAACTAAGGAGTTCTTTGAGAGAAAGAGGCTTAGCTGTGCTAAAAGTCAGTTTTCTAGCCAATTGGAAGTATTTATCGGGAGCTTAGATATGTTCCATTTCACCCTTGTCTTTACGGATCATTAACATGGAAAATTGTTTTTCTTCTTGAAAAGCCGTGTATTTTGCTATCTTTTTTACCAACTAACTTTAAAGGGGAGAGGAAAGCTTGTTTCCTAAGGGTGGCTCCCCCCATGTCCCTTTCCAGAACCAGGAATTACATACCCTCAGAGATGAGGTTAAGGGTTGAAAGGAGATTATTCAGGGGGGACTGAGAGGGAGCGCGACCCTAGAATTTAAAATCATACGTCATTTTATCAGTGGGGAAATGAAATACGGCGACTTTCTGTCAACATTTGAAGGACATCAATGTCGACGGTGATTTAACGCACAGGTTTGTTTTGGTTGTTATTTTCTTTTCTAGAAGCACATGTGGTATTACCATATAGGTCTCTGTGGCGCAATTGGGTTAGCTCGTTCGAGCTGTTAATCGAAAGGTTGGTGCGGTTCAAGCCCACCAGAGAGGACGGCCTGATTATTGTTGAAACTGCAGGTCAAGCTTAGCAACAGCCCAAACCTTGTCGTAGCTGAGTGAAAAAAATATCAACGGTTTCTCATAGAGTAGATTTGATGATAGAACTGGCTCTGTGCGTTTCCCGTCCAAGCATGCTGAACCATTGACTTGAGTTACGGAGTGTCTTGAGAGAGAAGAGCTTAGGGTGGCAAAAGTCAGTTTCTAGCAATTGAGAAGTATTTAGGAGCTTAGATATGTTTCCATTTCACCTTGTCTTATTACGATCATCACACATGAAAATTGCTTTTCTTCTTGAAAGCCGTGTTTTGCTATCTTTTTTACCAACGTCAACTTTAAAGGGAGAGGAAAGCTGTTCCTAAGCCTGGGATACCACCTAGCCGACCGTCGGGCGTAGCGTCTCGTCGCACCAGTCGGCGGCGTCGTAACCGCGGTTCGGGTTTCACGGGTGTGCTGAGTGCCTGGCCGTCGGGCTAGCGTCGAAAGCCCGCTACTGGTCTCATCGTCGGAGCCGATTCAACATGCTCAGTCGGAACTTGTCGGCCGTCGGCAGAGTAGGACTCGTCGGGGTTAACTCTGATTTGGCTGTGTGCAGCATCTAGTGTACGTTATGACGGGGCGGTGCCGTAGCGAATCAGCGCGGTGTTGGGAGGGGTGGAAGGAGGGGGCGGAAGTGTACGAGCTTACTTTTTGGCCCTCCTTGCGCCACTGTTTCTTCGAGTGACAACAACAACGAGCCCGAGAGCAAGCCACGTTGACGAGCATCTCAGCCGAAGTGACCATTTTGCTGCCAAAGAATTTTTTTATCGCAAACACGTCAAAACGTCTTGCTCAACCATGAAACAAGCTGTTTTGTGCGCCTTTTGTTTTTATTCTACGTCTTGGTTGTCTTTTCTATGGTTTTCCCCTCGGTAGCCATTTCCTGTTCTTCCATGTTAAGGATAACGGGCACGAGACTAGCCGCCCACCCGCTGTTATGGGAGAATGATGCATGCTCCCGCGCGAGCGCCGCGAACAGACAGCAGACCTGCTGATGGTGTCGTCCGGGGCTAGTGGTCGTGCGGCGGTGTGTTTCTACAGCTTTCCGCTCTCCCGACTGTTCTCCGACGAGAGGCTCAACGGATCCCCGTCGGGCAAGCGGGCGTCGGCGTCTGTTGTCGTGTCGGGGCGGGTGTGTCAGGGGTCTTGAAGGTGGCCTAACCCCACCCATTGTCCTATTCCCTCAAGCAAACCAGGAATTACATACCCTCAAGAGATTAGGTTAAGGTTGAAAGGAGATTATTCAGGGGACTTTATAGGGAAGTCGGCCGTAGAATTTACAATCATACGTCATTTATTCAGTGGGAATGAAATACGGGCGACTTTCTATCCAACATTTGAAGACATCAATGTCCGAGGGTGATTTAACGCACAGGTTTGGTTATGGTTGTATTTTTTTTTTCAAGACACATGTGTATTGCCATATAGGTCTCTGTGGCGCAATGGATTGATAGCGCGTTCGACTGTTAATCGAAAGGTTGGTGGTTCAAGCCCAGCGCGCAGGGAACGACCTGAGTTAATGTTGGAGACTGCAGGTCAAGCTATCCAGCAAGCGAGCCCAAACCTTTGACCTTTGTCGGTGAGGAAACAAATCACGGTGTGTCCAAGAGAAGATTCGAAAGAACTGCTCTGTCGTTCCGCTCCCGTCGAAGCATGTACCATTGACTTGAAGTACGGAGGTGTCTTGAGAGATGAGTGCTAGCTGGCTAGGGGTGAATTTCTAGAATTTCTAGCTAGATATGTTCCACTTCACTTTGTCTTACGATCATAGCAGAAAATCTGTCATTTCTTCTTGAAAAGTCATGGTTTTGTCATCCTTTTTTTACCAACTCAACATCAATGTCGAGTGGTGATTTAACACAGGGTTTTTTGTGTGATTTTTTTCTTAATGTTGCCTGGTAACGTGAATATTAAGCCCGGCTAGCTCAGTCGGTAGAGCATGAGACTCTTAATCTCAGGTCGTGGGTTCGAGCCCCACGGTTGGCGACTTCTGTACTTTTAACCCTAGCCCATCTGGTGGAATGTTCACAGAAAGGAAAAGGTAATCGTTCTTGGTTCTGTTCGATCAATAGAGCCACCACTAAATGTCACCGCGTCAGCAGATTGCGTGGTCGAGCCACAACATTCTGCGATTGAGTTATGGAGTCAGCAGCTGTGACATTTGAATTTAATAAGATGCAACTACGGTTATGTGGCGCCAAAACATAAAGACTTAGCATCATTTGAGTAAGGACAGCATAAGGAGTTGTCTCTGTAAGAGAAGAGCTAGCTGGCTCTAATAGTCAGTCTATCTAGCAATGTGGAAAGTATTTAGGGAGCTATATAGGATACTGTTTCACTTTCATCTTGTTCTTATCCGATCATAACATGGTAATTGATTTTCTTCCTGTGAAAGCCCGTGTTTGCCATATTTTTTACCAAACTCAACTTTAAAAGGGGAGAGGAAAGCTCTGTGTTCCTAAGGGTGGCTCACCCCCATGTCCCCTTTCCAGAACACCAGGAGATTACATACCTCAGAGATGATGGTTAAGGTTGAAAGAGAGATTAATTCAGAGGGGACTGAGAGCGAGGCTGCCGCCCGAGAGGCAGCCGACCCCCCTAGAATTTTAAATCACTCACGTCCATCTATCTAGTGTTGAATGAAAATTACGGCGACTCTATCGGACATTTGAAGACATCAATGTCGAGTGCGTGATGATTTTAACGCCACAGCGTTTGTTTGGTTGGTATTTTTTTTTTCAAGACACATGTGTATTGCCTGTATATTGGTCTCTGTGTGTGTATCGGCAATTGATTTAGCGCCGGTTTCGACTGTTAATCGATGAAAGGTTGGTGCGTTCAGACCCACCAAGGGACGACCTGATGGGGTTGTCCGAATCTTAGGCAGCAGGGTCAAGTCTAGTAGTCAACACGACAACCAGCACCCTTTCTGTCGAGTGAAAAAATCAACGCGCTCTGTTTCCATTAATATTGGGTAGGATTTGTGATAGAAACTGCTCTGTCCGTCTCTTGTCCCCGTTCCTCAGAGCCCTGTACCGTTAAACTTAGTACGGTGTGTCTTGAGAGAAGAGCGAGCTGGCTAAAGTCAGTCTTCTTGAAGCAAGTTGAGTAAGTATTATGAGCTTTAAGAATGTTTTTGTGCTCAATTCCAACTCTTGCCCCTTACGATATCTTCATCAACAATGTACATATTGGTTTTCTTCTTGCCAAAGTCCGCTGCATTTTGCTATCGTTAATTACCAAGCCTCCCACAACCTTATAAGATGGTAGAGGGAGGAAAGCTCCCATGATCTCCCTATAAGGGTGAGAGCAACCCCCTGTCCCCTTTCCAGAACCAGGAGATTACTTAGTAACACCTCAAGAGATGAGTGGTGTAAGCGTGTGTGATATATTTGATGCACCGTAACAGGTTGTAAGGAGATGATCAGCGTTAAAACTGAAAGCGACCATTCCCAAACAACCCTGAGCGGCCGCTAGAATTAAGATTGCTTTATCCTTCACTTTCACTCCAAGCTGGCACGGGAATGAAATACGGCTGTCATTTCTATCACACAGTAAGTGGGTAACATCAATGTCGGACTCGGTTATTGTTAACGCATAGGTTTTGCTTTTGGTTGTTGTATTGTGTTTTTTTTCAAGACACATCTTGTAATGACATCATAGTTCTCTTGCTCGGCGCAATGGTTTAGCGGCGTTGCCGACTGGGTTATATCGAAAGCGTTGAGTGCGTTCAAGCCCAGGCCCAGTGGGTCATCGATCCTTGCAGAGTATTGTTGCAACTGCAGGTCACGTTTAAGCGCAAAGAGGCCCAAACCTTTGACCTTTGTCGACTGTCGCAGAAAAAAATCAACGGTGTCCTCCTCCTAGAATTTGATAGAACTGCTCTGTCGTTTTCCCGTCCAAGCATGGCTTACATTGACTTGAGTACGGACTGTCTTGAGAGAAGAGCTAGCTGGCAAAAAGTCAGTTTCTAGCCATTGGTCGCCATATTGAGTCTATAAATGTTCTGCGCATATCACCAATAATGGTCTTACGCTCAAACATGGATATGTTGTTGGTCTATCTTCCTCGTGTTTCTATCTTGCTTTCACCAACTCAACTTATAAAGGGGGAGAGGAGATAAGCTTTGTTCCTAAAGCCAGGGACCAAGCGCCTAAGCCGAAACCATCTTTAATTCTTCACGGCGTCGCGCCTCGTCCGCACCAGTCCGGCGCCGCGTCGTAACCGCGTCGCGCTCGGGGTTTGGTTGTGTTCCTTGCCGGGTCGGGCATCGCGGAAGCCTCGGGTCTCGTTCGGGGCCGATTCAACATGCTCAGTCGGGGACTTGTCGGCCGTCGGGAGAGTAGACTCGCGGGTACTCTGACTTGGCTGGTGTAGCCATCATGCTATGACGCTGGACTATAGACACGGTGGCAAATTGGTGGCCGTAGCGAATCAGCGCGGTGTGTGGGCCAGGGGTGGAGTAAGATGTTGGGCAGTGTATAATTTTGTTTTTTTTTACGAGCTTCACTTCTTTGCGACACTCCATGAACTTACCAGATGTCTTGTCCACTATTGCTCGTGGGCAACAACACGAGCCGCCGAGAGCAGCCAACGTGACGAGCATCTCAGCCGAAGTGACCAGTGTTGCTGCCAAGAATTTTTTTCCAAAACGTCCAGAGACTGTCTGCTCAAAAAATAAACAAGCTGTTTTGCATGCCGCTTTGTTCTTGATTCTACCTGGTTCTTCGTGATTGGTTCTCTTTAGGCCATTCCTTGTTTTTCATGTTGTCGGATAATCGGGGCACGAGACTAGCGCACCCGCTGCTTATGGAGAATTATTGCATGCTCGGCGCGAAGCGCAGGAATCATACAATGGACTGCGTTGAGATTGCGTCAAATAGGGAGTAGTCGTGGTTCGAGGGCTGTTGTTGTGATGTTTCACACGTTACCTCGTCCGTACACTTGACTGTTCTCATCCGCTCGACGAGCCACAAAGGAGCAACGGGACCCGTCGGGCAAACTGCGGGGCGTCGGCGTACTGGTCGTGTCGGGCGGTGTAGTCAGCTGGCGTAAGGTGGGCCTCCCACCCATGTCCCTTTAACCTAGAACCGCAGGGAGTAGTGTACCATCCCTCAGAGATGAGGTGTAAGGGTGGGAAAGGAGAGTTATTCAGCGGGGACTGAGAGGGAGCGCGGCCCGCAGAATTTAAATCATACGTCATTGTGATTCAGGGGATGGAATGAAATACGGCGACTTTCTATCAACATTTGAAAGAACATTCAATTGTCGAGGTGATTTAACGCACAGGTTTGTGTTGTATTTTTTTTTTTCAAGACACATGTTATTGCCATATAGGTCTCTGTGGGCGCAATTGCAGTTAGCCGGTTCGGACTGTTTAATCGAAAGGGTGTGGTGGCGTTCAAGCCCACCAGGAGACCTGAGTTATTGTTTGGAACTGCGAGGCAGAGGCTAAGCAACAGCCCAAACCTTTTACCTGTTGTCGATGTGGAAAAAAATCAACGGGTTTTTCCAAGAGAAGATTTGCATTAGAAACTGCTCTGTCGTTTTCCCGTCCCAACCATGCTACCAGTCTGACTGTGAAAGTAATGCGGAGAACCCATGTCTCTTGAGTGATGGATGACGCTGCTTGAGACATAGGGTGAGATTCGGTAGAAATAATTCTGAAGCTTAATTCATTATGTTCCACTTCCACCTTGGTCTTACGGATCCTTAGTCATGGAAAAAATCGTGGTCGATTTGCTTCTAGTGTCCTTTTTGTCATCTTTTTTTACCAACTCAAACATCAAATGTCGCCTGATTTAACACAGGGTTTTTTGTGTTGATTTTTTTTCTTTATGGTTGCCTGGGTAACCGTGAATTTTAACCCCGGCTAGCTGCTCAGTCGGTAGGAGCATCTTAATCTCGGAGGGTACAGTGGGTTCGATAGCCCACGCTAGCGGAGACTTATTTTTACTAATTAACCATAAAGCCCATCGGTGGAATGTTCACAGAGAAAAGGAGTTCGTTCTTGTATCTGTTCATCATAGCAACACACCCCTGTCAACGGCATCCCGCGTCCAAGCCAAGAGATTTGGCGAAATGTGGTCGAGCCACAACATTCTGCAATGATATGGCAGTCAGCGGACAGTTGAAAAATCAAAATACTACGGTGTGTGTGGGCGCCAAAGACATAGAACACAGAAACTATGTATTCCAGTGTGATAAGGGACAAATAAAGCGAGTGTCTT
>OLKM01002043.1:25000-88306 GCA_900291075.1 Melanogrammus aeglefinus | reverse complement strand
AAAACTAAAAAAATGTCTATCTCCCATATCGGTGTCATCCTGTTCAATCAGAGGTAGGTGCCGCAATCATCTTGAAAAACAATATTTTTATATTACACTTTAGATTATTCCACGGAAGTAGGGGCACCTATAACAAAAGGGCCCCTTTGACCTTTCCCTTAACTCAGAGTGGATATGAGGAACCTTCGCAGCATCAAACAGTCATTTTGATCTGGTCTGATAGGGACCAAATTCGCAACAAGTGTTTTAAGCGGGTATTAGAAATGGCTTGAGTTCTAAAAAACATGTTCCCTCCTCTCCCATTTTTCTGGTTTAAGTCGGTTAATTTGCAATAGCGTCCGCTAATTGTTAAATTATTTTCTGCCACTAGCAACTGGATGTGCCTGTTGTGGGTTGCCATGGAGACGTAGCTTCGCGTTAATAAACTGTTGATTGTTGGCAAGATTGAAAAAACCTGTTTTTGTTCTCGCACTTCTTATTACCCACAGGTTTTGTGTATTATATTCATTGAATGTTGGTTAATTATCACACAGTCCTATGGGCGCTGTGTTTTTGTCATTTTGTGTTTGGGGAGCTGTTATTGGTGTTTTGAAGTGTGATTTGGCAGTGTTTTGAATGTAGAATGTAGTTGATAGCGTTTGACGCTGTGAGCTGACAGAAACCGTTGGTGGCGTCGGGTTCTTGTCGTCGCTGGTTAAATGGGTTTTGATGTTGGAATATTATTGAATGTATTCGTTGAGGGTGGTTTCTTTTTCCTCGCTGTCTTTCATTTATTTTTATCGGACAACTATTGTAATCTTAGATATGTGATAATCTATTGCCTTTTCTATTTGTATTCACTTAATAATGCCTAGTATCGCATTTGGCTCGTTTATGAGATGGATCCAATTATTGATTTGCGACCTTTTGGTGGCGGCTCCTCTGCCCTTATAGCTGTTCCTCTTATTCCAATACCCCCCCACTCTCTTAACACAGCTCATAGTAGAATAATGTAGATATCTATATCTGGTGCGCATACTTGATCTCTCGCTAGTGATAGGTAGTATAACCGGGAATTAATAGGAAGTGGGTATTAAAATATAAAATATAGATAATGTTGAGCGAAATGATGTGAAGTGGTATTTGTTTTTTTTATATTGTTTTTTATGATAACTTATACAAATATTATAATTCTAAAAGTATTTGACTAGAAAGGCGTTTAAATTAACTGTTGAATTGCTTGAGCAATGATTGAAAACTGTTGTTCTCGTGTCATCTTCTTTAATTACTCCTACCAGCGCAAACCAACTCTGCTGAGGCCCTGTTGTACTGACCAGAATTCCACTAGTCTGAAAGAGAACCGGTAAACAAGCATGTCTTGAAATATAACCTGGTATAATATTCAGCGCGCAGAGGCCAATAACAATTTGTAAATACACATAAGGGATGAGAAGATATAGAAGCAGGTGAGTGCCAGGTGGTCTATCGCCAGAGATTAGAGTGGTAGGTCAGTGTCTGGTGTCATATCGTTCATTGGTGAATCGTATTAGTTAACTATAGAATCTTTGCTAAGGGGCTTAAGCTTAGAAAAATAAAATCGCTACTCGGGATGTGAAAAGCACAAAATAGCGTGGTGGTCTCTTGACATTGATGTTCAACAATACTCGGCGCTAGGCTAGAACACAGGTTGGCTTTTTGGAGAGCCTGAGTCACAACAGCGAAATCGCAGCAAGACAGGACTAGTTTAAGATTTTGAAAAGCTTTGTACTGACTAATCTATTATTTTGAAAAGCTTTGTACTACTTTTCGGCCGCCATTGCCAAAAGCCGGATGTAAACCGGAAACATCATTTTGCTTATTTAGGCTTATTTAGGCTGCCGGCTCCCAACTGCGCCATTGTCTAGAGCGGAATAAGGCGAATAGCTAGGGACACCAAAACGATAGTTATGATATTATAACTCTAGTTCTATGATTGTAGGCGTAGCCGTCTAGGCTTCGCCTTATGGGCTTGTCCCATGCGCGTGCTCGCGCGCACTGAAGAATTTCAACTATGCACCAATCAACGTGGGCCCCGCCCACATTCCCCACGGCACGTGTATATAAAGGGGGCGCAAGCGCCCCCTCATTCTCGCATGCTATTCTTTCAGCATTTGGAGGGTAAGCAGGTGGGAAACTAGACGGCTACGCCTACAATCATAGAACTAGAGTTATAATATCATAACTATCGTTCTATTTCATGTAGGCTACGCCGTCTAGGCTTCGCCTTATGGGCTAAGGCGAAGCTGCGAGCGGAGCCCGATCAGCAATGTACTCCTGCTGGACCCCAGTCCAAAATAACTTAAGTCACCAGGGCACATAAGACTCAAAAAAGCCGGATGTGCAAAACACAACAGCTTATCAAAAAACTAATTCCCCATAGATCAAGCAAGGCGATGATCAAGGGAAAAAAGTGAGTCTGCAAGGACTCCGGCTCCAATCCGTCCTTCATGGAATCCATGAAGAGCGAAGGGAAGAGCCAGAGTAACACGGTTTCCATTAGGTCCGCCACCACCGGGGGCGGAGCTACGAAGTCCGACTCTCCAATAAGGAGCTTCCCCTCGTCCGTTTTTTAATTTAAAACACGGCGGGAGTGCCACACTGGCAGACAAAACCAACTCGTCAATTGTGGCGAGCCAATAGGAACTTCCTCTACTTCCGCTTTTCCATTTGAAAAACGGCAGGAGAGAATACTGGGCGGATAAAGGGTCCCTCAAACCCCAGCCGTAGAAGGGACACCGGACTCCACACAGAGGTTGCCCGAGTGAGCCCCTGGACATGTCTAACATGTAAAAACGGACAAAAGGGCCCGGGTTTAGGACCAAGACGCAGCCGCTGCGCAAATGTCCTCCACCGGAACGCCTCTGAGCAGAGCCGTCGAAGCAGCCACGCCCCGTGTCGAGTGGAGCTCTAAACGCCCAATGGTGGCGCTAAGTCCTGTCGAGCATAGGCTAGCAAACACCTTTACATATCCAGGCGAGAAAACCGCTGTTTTAGAGAGAGCACGGCCCCTGCTAGCGTGTCGCTATAACACACAAACACACTGTTGTGTGGAGCGGAACGCGGCCGAACGTTTCACTATACATAGCCAGCGCCCGCACCGGGCACAGGAGAATGCAACTCCGCCTCCGCCTCACTAGAATGAGGCGGGGGGTGGAAAAGCCTTAAGCATAATAATCTCTCGACCGGAAAGAACTATTTAATGTTCTTAGGGAGGAACGCAGGATTAGGTCTGAGCAGCGGCAAAGGAGCTGTCCTCGTTAAGCAACAAGCAGCTCGGGCTGACAGACAGAGCGGTCAGCTCACAGGCTCGTTTGGCAGAAACCAAAGCCAATAAGAGCGCCGTCTTAAAGGACAGGGCATCCAAAGGGGCCTGAGACAGAGGCTCGAAAGGGGCCCTGGACAACCCGCGCAACACGGTGGGGAGGTCCCAGCGTGGTGTAAGCACGCGCGAAACAGGCCTAACCGTCTAGCCCCAGCGCAAGAACCTCTTGACTAGTGGATGGCTGGAAGATCGGTCCACCATCACAGCTGCCGCATGGCCAGCCTGAAAACAGCTGCCGCATAGACCTTGATAGTGGAAACAGGCACAACCCTTCTCCAATAAGTGCTGCAGAAAAGCAAGCACGCTTCCCACCCTCTCGCAATGGGATGGGACCGTGTGGTTTCCTGTCACACCAATCAGAGAAAGCGCCCCACTTCGCCGCATAGAGGGAAGAAGTAGAAGGCGCACGAGCACCCTGGATAGTGTTTGATAACCGCTTCAGGCCAAACCTTTGCCCTTGCAGGATCAACTCTCAGGAGCCAGTGACCACGCACCCGTCCCTGATAATATCGGGCGGGTGGTGCACCGTCCCATGGGCCTGCGAAAGCGCGTCCGGCCTGAACGGTACCGGCCACGGCGCCGTCCGTGAGAGCGTCGCCAGCTCTGGAAACCACAGAGCTGAACGGTTCTCCGGAGCCACTATAATCAGGGACAATCTCTCCTGTCTGACCCGCTCCAGAAGAGGAAGGATCAGCTGGAGCGGAGGAAACGCATACAAGAGAACCCGAGGCCAAGGTGTGTGCGCCAACGCATCCACCCCCAACGGGGGAAGATCCCGAGGGTTGAGAGAGAACCACCACCTGCAGTGTGTGTTCTCCCTGCACGCGAACAGGTCCACCTGAGCCGTCCCGAACCTCTGCCAGATCAGTCTGACAATGTCGGGATGTAACCGCCACTCGTCGTGGCGGGGACCGCCGCGAGACATGAGGTCCGCCCCGAAGTTCTGTGCGCCCGCGATATGCAGGGCCCTCAGACTGAGGAGATACTGATGAGCCCAAAGCCAGAGCTCGACCGCCCTCTGGTGGAGAGCAGAGGAACGCACTCCCCCCTGTTTGTTTATGTACGCCGCCGCCGACACACTGTCTGTCCTGATCAGAACGTGGCGGCCACGCACCAGGTGAAAGAAATGCAAGAGCACTTTCCTCACAGCGACGAGTTCCAGCACATTTATGTGGGCTGTAGGGGGCGTGCACCACTCGCCTCCCACCGAGTGAGAGAGGCACGTTCCTCCCCAACCTGTCAACGAGGCGTCCGTGAAGACCACAACGTAGGACGTCACTCTGCCCGGGGGAACACCCCTGAGAAGGGTGGGGGGGGTTCCCCAGTATCCCAAATCTGGCGACACTGAACGGGGTAGGAGGAGCACCCTGAACTTGTGTCGCACGGGGTCCAACCGTTGGCGAGCAAACCACCGCTGGAGTCTGCGCATAAAGAGCAGACCCAGGGGTACCACGGGATGGGCGGCTGCCATCAGCCCCAACAGGCGCATGGTGGACAGCGCGGTCACGTTTCTGAGAACGCGAAAGCGGGAGAGTGCCAACAGGATGGCGTCTCGCCGAGGAGGCGAAAGCCTCGCTGTCATGGCGGCTGAGTCCAGGCAAAGCCCCAAGTAGACTATCTGCTGGCCGGGGAGCGGGAAGCTCTTCTCCCAGTTGATGGCAAACCCCAGGAAAGAGAGATGGTTTATCACCGCCATGGTGTCCCTTCTCGCAGCTTCCTCTGAGTCGCTCAGAATAAGTAGGTCGTCGAGGTAAAAGAGAACCCTCTTTCCCTGACGCCTGAGCGGTCCCAACGCCGTCTCCACACACTTCGAGAAGGTGCGCGGGGCCAGGGAGTAGCCGAATGGCAGGCACTGGTACTCGTACGCCACCCCCATAAAGGCAAAACGGAGAAACTTCCTGTGCGCCTGCTTCACATGGACGTGGAAGTAAGCATCCTTGAGATCCAGGGATGTGAACCAGTCGCCCGCCCTCACACATCGGAGCAGCGCTCTGACAGTGAGCATTCTGAATTTCCTCGCGGCAACGAACTTGTTGAACACGCGAAGATCCAGAATAGGTCTCATCTCCCCTGAACTTCTTGGAAAACCAGGGAAGTAGCGGGAGTAAAACCCCCGACGTGACTCGTGGGGGGGGGGACAGTGACGGCCCCCTTCTCCAAGAGACGGGCCACCTCTGCTGCCAGAGCCGTGCTTGCCACTGGGTCCCGTAGCCTGGTCTCCACCAACCCCACAAAGGGTGGGGGACGGCGCTTGAACTGTATGGGAATGACCCCATTTCAACATGCTGTCCAACCATGATGGTAGAACGCACCGCTCTAGCCAACACGCATAGCGATCGGAGAGAGGGCGAGCCGACAGCTGAGGAACGCTGTCCAGGAACAACCCGTACTCCTCGGCCCCTACCGCCTCCACACTGAGTGTGGACCAAGGGGGGCATCCCATGAAAGGGAGGAGGCTTAGCGACCGTGGTAGACGTCACAGAGCCAGTCGCTGCACAAACAGCGAGCCGTCTGGACGTAGCACTCATGACCGTGCGTTGCCCGCTGGCTGCAGCCACAGCACGCAGACCCGTCTTCTCACCTTCCACAGACTGTAGAAGGGAGGTAGAGGGGATAACGTGGGAAGCTAGGAAACTAGCACAAGCGTCCGTATCCACGGGCTCGTGTAACGAGTCTCCAGCCCGCCCACGAAGATCAGAGGGACGCCGCTTCTTAGAAGCAGGTGAACCAGAGGATATGCCTACACGCCGTCCGGCCGCCACCCCACAGCCATCTGGCTGAGGGGGGGGGAAGAGGCGATCTAAAGGAACAGCGCTCTTTAGTTTCACATGAAAAAACAGGAGCAAGTTTGCGGAACTTCTGGCTCCGCGGTGCTGCTCTCCCCGGCTGCGGCGGCGGCGGCTGCCGCTGCTGCTGCGGCATCGGGGGTGGAGTTGGAGGCGGTCCCCTGGAGTGCTGGAACCGGCCTGGACCCCGTTTCCTCCCGTCCTGCTGGCGGGAGGAGCCCGTGAGAATCGCCCCGAACCGAGAACGATTCTCACGGACGGACTGCTGGTGAGTGAGCACCTCCGAGAACCGGGGCCCGAATAGTCCGTCCGGAGCTAATGGGCCCTGGACGAGGCTGGCCCGCTCTCGTTCCGGGACCGCAGTGTGGGAGAGCCATATGGCCCGCTGGACCATGGTAGCCCACGCCATATGCCGACCGGCCGAAACGGCTATCGGTTGGCACAGCTGAAGGACGGCGCTGGAAAAGCGGGAAACCGTCAGCCACCTTGCGGCCTCCTCCGGGCCGTAAGCTTCCCTGCCAGCCGACAAGGAGACCAGGGCAGAGGAGAGCAGGGCGATGTTGTTGACCGCCGCCGCAGATTGCGAGGCACAGACGAACACCCTGTCCGTCAGGCCGGTAATCTGCCTCTGGAGGCGGTCCGGGGGCAGCGGCTTCTCGTTAGGGCGCCATCCGGCGCCCGGACAGAGAAGCGCTGCCAGAGAAGGCTCCAGGCGAGGGATCCCCCTCGCCTGAGTCTCAGCCCACCCTTCCACGTCAGTGAAGTCAGTGAAGGCCCTCACCGGGGCCTTCAGAGTAGAGGGGTCCCCACCCGCAGCGGTGAAGAGGTGCTGAACCGGTGGGAACAGGGGGCACCGGGTGGCCCGTCGGGATGAAGACTGGGTGCGAAAAAACTCGCCCTGCATGTCATCCGACATGGGGGCGAGAGTCGGGGCCGGCATGGGAATGCCCTTGATGGCCGCCGCCTCACCCATGATCTCGCCGAAGAGATCGGCCATCCGGCGCGGTTTCTCCCTCGGGAGCACAGTGGCTTCAGTGGAAGCCCCGGAGCGGGACAACTCGGACGCAGACCCAGGAAAGACGTCGTCCAAGGAGGCGACGTCGCCAACCTCAAAGCGTTGGTCTTCGTCGTCCTGGGCGTCCGGGACCTCGGCCCCGAAGATGTCGATGGCCTCAGCGAGGTCCACCGACGGGGAGAAGAAGAGGTGCCTGGAGAGGAGCCCCTCTCCAGGCAGCGCGCGGCAGGCGGCGCAGGAGGCCGGGGCAACCATGGCAGCCGCGGCGTGTTCAGCGCCGAGGCACATGAAACAGGCCCGGTGCCCGTCACCCGGCGCCAGGGAGGCGGGACAGGAGGCGCACTGAGGCCCTGAAAAGGGCCCCGTAGCTCTTATAGGAGCGCTCTCCAGTGGCCCTGAAAAGGGCCGTTGGTCCGTGGCCTCGCCCGCGCCGCGGTCGCTGGTCATCGTAGTCATTTGTAGTTTCTTGTTGGTCAGATGCAATGCTGAAAGAAAAAAGAGAATGAGGGGGCGGCTTGCGCCCCCTTTTATACACGTGCCGTGGGGAATGTGGGCGGGGCCCACGTTGATTGGTGCATAGTTGAAATTCTTCAGTGCGCGCGAGCACGCGCACGGGACAAGCCCATAAGGCGAAGCCTAGACGGCGTAGCCTACATGAAATAGAACAGCGCATTTTGGGGAAGCTCAATGTGCGACAGGCTCGGAGTGCCTCTGCACCACGGCTTAATTTCGGGAACGTCTTTGAATACTGTGTTAGTGGCCCACTAATAGGCCTACCTTTGTTAAAGCATCCATAAAATAGCATGTCATGGCACCTTTAAAGACACACGCACACACACAGTGCAGGGCAATACATTTGACAGTTCAGATTCTTCAATTCAATTCATTTTACATTTTTAGCAATGCTTTGCGCTTTTCATTCAGTCACTTTATTTGTTTCCAACCATTTACTTGTTCTTAATGGTGTGCATGTTTACATTGTTTACTCCATTTAGACTTTTGAACTTTTGTTCAAATCCCTTCACTTGATAAAGCCATTTAACATTTCTTTATGTCTTATGTTTTCTTTGTCTTTATTAAAAAATATTTTCAACCTCACTTTGCACTACAGCAATCACCGCATTTTCTGCAGGAAATGCATTTTCTAGTTATATTATATTAATTTACTAACGATAATAATAATAATATAAATAATGTAACAGACTGTTTTGTGTTTAGCTGGAAAAGGAGTTGTGTCCCTTGCGAACTTTTTCCTTACGGCAACTCACGAGGGACACACCTCCTTTTCCAGCTAAACACAGAACAGTCCGTTACAATAATAATAATCATAATAATAATAATATCAATAATACAAATGAGGATAATAAGTGTATACTCTGAGGCGCCCCCGTCCGTGATGGGCTCTTGGAATCAGCTTTCTCTGAGTGTTTCATGAGAAAAACATTGTGGTCATTCGTAATAATATATAGGCCTAGGTTTGATGTAAAGTAGGCTAAGCCCTTTTGGAAACAAACTAAACCTTTCTGGCCTAAAACGTCACTTTTCCAACCGGGAAGTAATAGCCTACTACATAGGCTACCGGATGAGAACACCTGTCTCCAATCCACTGCATACGCTCTACCAGCAAACCCCAGTATGTTTATTTTAATGAATGCATTGTTGCATTGCCTATTTCTATTTTCGTTTTCGATTTATGATAATAATAATATAGGCATACCGAGCAGACGTAGTATGCCTTTACGTGCGCTAAAACTGCACGTCCACCATTGTTTTCACCATTTATTTCAAATAAATGTAATCTGGCGGATTATTATCTCCAACCCGGAATGTGCTATATCTTGCAACCCATAGCGCTTCACGTGATAGGGGTGTAATTGGTCATTCTTAATAATAATCATTCATATATATATTGGAAGAAATCTTTACCGTGACATAGACGATTTAATAAAGATGTAATAGCGAAAGACGACAGATAGTGGTGTTATTTCGACAGAGGAAGGTATTACATGTTTTGAAAAGAGGTTGCACCCCTCTCCTTGTCAGCATGGTGTCGTCCACTCTGGATTTGGCGCTGGAGCGGCTTTAATGTACGAGGGGTGGCGAACCTGTTAGCCTCTGGATATTTGGTCTATCTCCTCTACTTTCAACTCGCCGTGGTCACCTATTCATGGACAATCATGTCTGACGAAGAGTCAGAGGTCCCCGAAGAACTTTTTAAAGATGTCAAATTCTACGTGGTCGGGGACATTGATGAGACGGTAAGGCTTTGGACCTTAGCTTATAGCTTCTTACCTAGTATGCTAACCAGCTAGTTTCACCAACATGACATCTATTGGATAGGCTAGCCACTAACATGCTATCGGGCTATTAGGGATAAGCAAGCTGCTGTCACTGCCTACATTGTTTATATTTGAGAAGTGACCAACATATATGTGACCGTTTTTGCCGCGTTGTTTATTGAGAATAACCTTAATAACTGGTGCTGATTCATTTAGCATGGATAAGGTTTACTCGTAGTGTGACACTTTGATATCGATAGCTTCCCGCTCAGCTAACTTGTTCATGTCTGTTATTTTGAAATACGTAGTTCTAATATAATTGTATTGGTATTTTGATCATATCCCCTTGTAACCATTAGTGATTGAGGTGAAATCAGATGACAATTAATGTGTGAACTGTTGCTTTGATATTCACTTTTATCCACTCAAGATTCCAACCAGAGCAGTCGAAACGCAGAGACTATACTTTCCTGTGATTCCTAGTTGTTGTCATGTACACATTGGTTGTACCCGTGTATTTAGAACGCACGCTCTGTGGTTCTAACGGAGCTGTCAGCTCTACATCACGTTCGATCTACTACGACGCATGTCTGTGTCTCTAAATAGTCGTTTAGCTTCATTATTTGAGGATCTATATTTTGGTTATGCATTTTTGTCCAATATGCTTTGGCCATTATAGGTAGTTAAGCTGCTTAAAGCTGGGAAAGGCAAGGAGGTGTCTTACAATGCCTTGGCCACGCATATTATTGCAGAGGATGGGGACAACACAGAGGTGGGCGAGTCAAGAGAAGTCTTTGATCTGCCTGTGGTAAAGGTGAGTTAAAGACGGACAGTCTCCTGTTGCAACTGTAGTGTGATCTTGTTCTAAAGAGCGTTGGCAGCCTTTATATATGTATTGTCATTTCTATATTAATGTCAACCATAAAGACTTAGCAGTTCTGTTATCACAGCTCTTGTTATTTCTCACAAAGCCCAAAAATACACCAACACATAATTTGCAGTCCCTGCAGAAAAATGCGGCGTTTTTTGTGATTGTTGCGGCTGAAAATTCTTGATTATGCGCACGTTTTTTTTAAAAAAAATGCGATGAAATATGCGGCATATTTATGCAATTTTATGCCATGAAATTGCGGGAACTTGCGGAATAATGCGTAAACTTGCAAAAAATGCAGCATTTCGATGACGTCGCTTCATGACGTTCCCATGGCAACAGGGGGAAATGGCTGCGTGAAGTAAACGCAACATTTTTCAACTTTCTGCTAAGATATATGGGACTTTTTTGCAACGAAAATGCGCGGGGATAATGAAATCATTCAAGCCCCACATATTTTGAGCTGAAATCGGCAATTTATGCGGTGAAAGTGCGGCATATTTGAAAAAAGGCGGCCCCCGCATGAATATGCAATTTTGGCAGATTATGTGTTGAATTATGCGATCGCATAATCGCGTTTTTCTCGAGGGACTGAATTTGGTTTCAACATTGTTGCAAAGGGTATGATAGCAGTTAGGCTATTTGGTTTTAAATATGTCTCATTCTTGAAATAAGTTATTCTACACAATTATGGACATGGTAGTCAGTAAAAGGTATAACATTATCATTTACTGATGTAAGTGCTTTGCAAATAATTACTTTTTTCAGTCCCCAGATGAATGTTTAACATCTTTTAATCCTGTTTAGTTTTTTTACTTATTTTTCTGTGCGTATATTCTGAATTAACAGTTTTCTCTTATTCTTTTTAGCCCTCCTGGGTGATCCTATCTGTTCGCTGTGGAGATCTTCTGCCGTATCCTTCAATAGCCCATTGTTTGAATTGGTTTCACATTGCATGAAAATGCATAACTAATAGTAATACAGATGTACATTTGCTATTGTGGTTTCTCCCTTAACAGAAGTTTCTCCAGAGTTACTGGATTTTCCCCAGAGTCCGGACAGATATTTTTTGGAGTAACGGCTTGTCTTCCAAAAGTAAGAGTTGATCATATATAGTAGTACATTGGTGCACATTTCATGAGACAACCATTGTCAACTTCTTTGATAAACTTCACTGACCCAACCTTTCTTTCAGGTATAGTCTTATTTTATTTGAGAACCATTTTCTCTACTGTGTTTGTAATGTGTCCAAATACAGATATTTATAAACAAATATCCAGCTGTACCTTAAATGCGATTTAGGTCTTTATTTTCAGATGGATTAATTTATAACTGGATCTATATTAAACTCCAGTCGGACTAGAGAAAACATTTTTTTGTATCTGTGAAAAGTTGATTGAATTACTAAAGTGTGTTGTTCATGGACTAGCTGCCTGATGATCTCAACGCCCTTTGGGCTTATGTTACATTCTACGGAGGAGACTGCCAGCTGAATCTAAACAAGAACATCACGCACCTTGTGGTCAAAGAACCGAAAGGGGTAAGTTGCCTTTTAACAAGATTCATTGGAAAGTTGTCTGACGGTATCCAGAATCTGTGTTACCAGTGCAGTGCATTCGCAGTGGTGTCTTTGACTTGAGTGGTTTGTGTTGTGGTGAATGTTTGATTTTATAGAGGCCTGTTTTTGTTGCTGTAAATCATTTAAATGAACTCCGTTTTCAACAAGCTATTGAGATCAGGAAGCAATAAGAGGGAAAATATCAAATTTAATTGGTTGCTTGGGTCAGAATGAGGCGACTGGCAAACCAAAACTAATGAAATATAGTTTTTTTGGGTTCTATCTTGCCAGGAACAAACCAACTATCAATGTCTGTTAAACAACTAATCCAATTTGACACTATAGGGCTAAAGTAAAGCCTACATCTAAATACAATAAGTTTGTTTGCGTTGGACATGCATTGTGAGTTCTCAACTCCTTAATTGGTTATCATTCATCATCTTCAGTCATTTTTACCTCTCAAAATTATACGTCTCCTACATTTCACAATATGAAGTCTGTAAAACAAATCCCAACTAGACATGCCGCATGTGCATTTTCTTCAGAATATGCACGTGGTTGCATGAGAAATATTCCATGAGCATGCTGACATGCTAATGTTAGCACGGCTAATAAGTGAGCACAGTAAGTTTGAAGTCCCTAGGCTGTTCTGAAACAAATTGATTGAATAATGGGGCTGATGGTTTTAGTTTGATTGTGAGCTATGCCGCCCCCTGCTGCAAAGAGGTCCTTAACTATACATGTACTAACTTTGACAACCCTGTGTTGTTTGTAGGGCTGGGTAAAAATATCGATTCATCAATGCACTGCAATTTATTTGTTCTCGATTCAATTTGGATTTCGATTTTTTTTTTTAATCAATTATTTCCATTAAAAAAACAAAACATCTGTCATTGTGATCTAGAAGCAAGTATGCCTAAATGTACATGCCCTTTACATTTGTCCATGTTATGATCATTTATTTTATCCTGCAAGTTTAGCTCAGGAACAATACTATACAATGGTGTATTCCCTTTTTGCTAATTAAAGCACAATGAAATGGTTAAGTCTAAATAATATTTGGGTATTTTTGTCATCTGCACGTATTATTGAATTTATATTGAAGCTATTGGATCAATATCAAATCGATACCGAATCAATACCTAAAGAATCTAATTGAGTTGAGGTACCTGGCAATACCCAGCCATAGTGGTTTGCCTTTTGTATGGTTGAAGCCAGCGTTTTTTCCCCATTGACTTCCATTCTATGAAATGGCTCGACCAGCACCTGCAAAAGTATTCTTAGGTATTCTTAAAGGTAAAAATTACAGAGTTCCTTGATGGGCCCACTTAGTTACATTTCTGGGGTTCTCTGAAGTGGACTTCATATGGAGACCTCCTTACTCTCCAGCACTGATCAAATCCTTGGCACGTATAACACCGAAAACTATTGCCGCCCACTATCAGTGTCTCTTCTTAGTTGTACAGGCCTGAAACCTTTTGATAAAAGAAAGAAAGGAAATGCAATAACTAATAATGATTCCAAAAAGATTCTGCAATTAGAATAAGGCGGTGTGATCTTGATGCAATCAGAGTACCATTGCTAACGGAGTCCGTTTTTAAATGAATGCGGAGTGAGCGCATGCCCAAGACAAAAGACTTGGGATGGGAATGCAGGTTGGATACCGTGTCATGGTCCCTAAAAAGAGAACAAGCACATCCAAATATATAAACTTTTTTTTTCCAAAACTGAAACGCTAACATAAACAAAATGCACTTCGCAAGTCACGCCTGATGAACAATGACGTCTAGTCACACGTTAAAACTATTTGCATAAGCAAATGGAGCATGAGAGTACGCAGCTGAACAAAAAGTAGCATGTAGTAGACCTATTTTGTCGAGCTGAGGTAGCATGCACAAATGAAGCAAAAACGATTAGCTTTTTTTTTTCCATGCTTTTTTCTTCTCCAAATTAGAATGTTTTCATTCAAATAACAAATAGATAGTTACTCACCATTTAGAATTTCAAACAAAACAATATAAATGCCAAATTAGAATTTATGAATATATAAAGGTATCCATGGTATATCACAATATATCATATATATAATATACCATATCGTGGTCCAACATAAGATCGGTATTCACATGTAATCAAAAGTAGTTCACGCCCTCTAACCCATTTATCTTTCTCAACTGGTTTTAAAATTCACACATTTAAATAGATTTTTAACTGATTCACAATGCATCGTACAACCCTAGTATCCAGTTTAAGCCCCTCCCTGCTAAATGCAAAGACTTCATGTTTTCTGAAAATAAGTTATCCAAAGGAAACTGAATATAACTTCAATATACTGAATATAAACTGTTATAATATTTAATCTTGGTACAAAAAGAAATAGAACACCTGTGTGATTGTTGTAAAAATGAAACAATCAATGTGGATACTACTTGGTTAGAGTAAATAAAGCTTGAACACGGAATAAGTGGAAGATTTCAGCCTGATTACCATCTAGTGAGTTAGTTGGTGGTACTGTAGGACAATAGCACAACTGCTTATGAGTACCTGGGTCATTAAATGATATGATATAGAATATCGCGGCCAAAAGCTGTGTGCGCCTCCGGATGATATTATGAATCCTATACTAAATCCTTTAGTAGGGGTAAGTACCACCATTATGAACAACGTTAGCATAGGCCTACCCTATTCAGCTACGTACAGTTCAAGCAGGGGCATTAACAGTCGGCTGGCTATACAAATGCAAACACAATCCTGCAATGTCTGGATCAAAAAAGGTCAGCTTCAGTCCATGGTGTGGCTCAGCATACATCCTGCTTCTGTATTTTATTGTTGAGAGAGTGCATGGCCTTGTCCGACTCTATCAAAAAGTCCAACAACAACTACCCTTTGAAAGTAGACAAACTCTATTAAACTCTGCTCACCATCATGAAGTCCTGGAGTAGTTCAGAGGTTTCGATGCTTGTAGTTCGGTTCGGCCGCCACTGGTAAATATTCGCGGAACTGAGCGAGATGAGGTGGGCAATGATGTTCCTGACTATTGAATCGTGGTTTCCATCAACTGGTTTGTCTTTCAGCACTGCGTGTTTAGATTGATAGATAGAACTTTATTGGTTATAAGATGCAGTTTGAGATGCGTTCCTATGATCTTATGTTTTCATTGCCAAGTACATCACCACATACCATGGCCTGGGCTCTTCCTTTCTGCTCCAGCTTAATCCAAATTTAATGATTTGGAGTCATATTTCCTGACTGTCTTGCACCGTTTTCTACTAGCAAGTGCTATGGAGACTTCACTGGTGCTGCTGCGTGAAACTAAATATTTACCAGATCGCTATGGATGTGATGTCTTATGAGAGATTGTCGCATTTGGCGTGAAGCGCGGCGCACAAGGTAGACTGGCGTGAATCGCGGAGCGCAAATGTGTGCTTTAGAATACCACTGTTGCAGGTGCTCGTCGAGAGATTTCTTATAATGGAAGTCAATGGGGAAAAAATGCTGACTTCAAACAACAACTCAGGGTTGTCAAAGTTGGTAGAGTATATAAACCACACTTAAGCAGGTCTCCCAAAGTTTAAGGACCTCTTTGGTGCCATAGCTCACAGTCAAAGTAAAACCATCAGCCCCATGATTATAGAAAAAAAGTCTACGTCCCCTCCCTTGCTCCGTAGTTTTAATCCATAATGGATGTTGTTTGTTTTCAGGCAGATAACATTTATTAAAACAACTTCGTTGACGAGCATCATACTCCACATGAAATAAATTGTTCATTGACGATGAATCATTAATATCCCTAAACTGCATACAGCTTTGCATTGAAAGTGTTTTTATTTTTCTGAAACATGGCACTATGTTTATCTGTAACATGAAGATTCTTCTGCAAGTTTATGTCTTTTGAAGGAGCATGCAAAGCTTTGTTCAAAAAGTCAATGGTATACCCATGAAGGATGGGTATACCATCCTTGATGGTATAAAACTACTGATGGAGGGCTATTTATGAAAGGAAACGGATCATTAGACTATTAGACGGTGGTTTCCCGGCATCGACTTATTTTGGAACCGTTCTGTCTGACATTAACAATGTTTTCTTGTTGTGTTGTGTTGTTCTTACTTCCAGCCCAAATTTGAGTGTGCTCTGAAGCATCCGTACATTAAGATTGTTACCCCAGACTGGATCATCGATTCTGTTAAAGGTAATTTCAAATTATGAATTATAATAATGTATTTTGTTAACTTTGGTTACACCAGGAAGATAAATATGGCTCTTTGCTTAATTTCTAAAGGCAACACCAGAAAGGATGAATTATTCTACCACCCCCGCCTCACCTATATGGAGCTTGAGGATGAAGGGGAGAGTGATGAGTCATACGACCAGCGGTCCCGTTCTGATGGAAGCAACAGCCCGCGGCCCTCACGCCCTTCCAGCACTGCCTCGTCCTGTGCTGATTCTCCCGACAGCCCCCGCCGACGACCAGGCCCCAAAAAGCTTTCCTCCATCACTTTCGCTTCATCACGTAAGCCGGAGCGCGGGAGTGAGCGCATGTTCGACGACTCGGATGACGACTCCCCCGCGGAAAAGGAGGGGCGCAACCTCAACTGGACACAAGTGGTTGCTCCTTCGGCGATCGCGGCCACCAACGCAACCAGAAGGCGCGGAGCGCCAGCTGGGAACAAAGACCCAGCCCCCCCCTCAGGCCAAGGGCTCGTCAGCCTGGGCACCACTGCTCCTTCTGTGCCTGGGAATGCCGCCGCAGTGGATGGAGCTTCTGCCGCTGCTCAAATCAGTCAATCTACACAGCCAGGTCTGTATGTGGTCCGGGTTTGGCTTTTATCAGGGTTTCTTATTCCTTTGAAGTGTGATGATGATTATCAACAAATGTCGAATCTTTTATTATTATAGATTTAAATTGGGGCTGCAGCATATATCGGCTATGTAAGATATATCGATATCATTTCCAAGGGGATACAAGATTTGACAATATCATCTACATCGATATATGCGTTAAAATGGTCAGTTTCCGCCTCAAGCATCTGTGTTTGCCTTGGAGACTGTGAGCGCGGCCCCTCCCACTCTGTCCTTCTGAACGTGCACAAAGACGGATCATTCCGGCCCCTCCCGCCCCCTTACAACACAACATGCATGGAGGATACCGGTAAAGAAAACGAGACGGCGGCGGGAGACAAAATTGTTTCAAAGAGGAGAAACAACGGCTACATAAAATGAAAATGTTTCGGGTTTAAAAAAACAGATGAGCAGCAGCTGCAGGTCATCTGTAGAGTGTGGCAAAAACGTTGCGGCTAAAAGTGGAAGCACGACAAATCTGTTCCACCATTTACAGCAGCGGCACAAAGTACAGTATGAGGAATGCGTAAAACTCTGTGGCTGTGCTGCTGCATCACCGGCCGCGAAAGCTTCTTCTGCCCTGAAACAATGTCTTTTGCAAGCCTCCTTCACTCATGGTGAGCTATATGACAGAAAAACCGCAAAGTGGCAATATATCACTAAAGTGGTGGCCTACCACATCGCAAAAGACATGGTCCCGGTCGCCACGGTGGCCCGGGTTGGATTCAAAAAGTTACTTGAAACAATGGACCCAAGGTACAACTTGCCAAATCAAAATTATTTGAAAATGAATAACTTCCCTTTTTTTTTTTTTTACATTTTCATTCAATTTAACATTCTAGCACTTGGCACATGTGCCATATGCCAGCCAGAGTTCCTTAAAGTGTTCCATTTTGTTGAAAATAACGATACAAAATCACATGTTGATATGTTGCAAGTCCTGACCTGTGTTTTAATAAAAGTGCTTGCAACATCTCACATGTGGCTTTTGACTTACAAAAAAATGTCTAACCCACTCTATAGAAAATATCAAGATATATTGTATATCGCCATTCAGCCAAAAGTATCGGGATATAATATTTTGCCCATATCATGCAGCCCTAGTTTGAATGTATTTTCACGAATCAAAAATGATATTGACACTGGCGAGATGCACCCTTAATATAACATCATTTTGTGCCTTTATATTATTTACTCGGGAAAAGTTTATTGGTAGAATGCCCTCTAGTGGACAGAACATTTAAAAAACATGCTGATAGTGGATTTGTCAATGCATAAACCTGTATATACAGTGTTTATGTACATAGTAGATGCTATAAAGAATTGGAATATTAAAAATAATAAGGAATCGGATTATAGAGGAAGATTGACAGCTCTAAAGCATGAAGATGTTAATCGGCACAAGTCAAGACTTGATTGATCCATCGATATCTTAAGCGGGGAACCCTTTGAGACATCTGCGTTGGCTCTAGAGATTTAAACTGTAACCTAAGAAAGCCAAATGACTGGCTATAAAGCAGGGCATGAAGAGAAATTGATTCTGGACAGGTACTACCAGTTAAGGCTGCTAGACCGACGGTAACTTGGACACTTTGTGCCTTTCGCATTCCAGCTTGGGATTGCTGGACACAAGTTACTTGCAACTCACCTGTTTCCACCACGGATTCAGAAATATATACTGTAAATATATTTTTGAGGAGAACTTCTGCGTTCATGGATTACGTAGAATGTAACCTGTTTCTGTAATGTTTCTTAAGGTAATGAACACAATTTGAGAATAACTTGCTGAAGTAAATGGACAAAATGTGACCTCAAGATACACTTTACGTGGTTTATGATTCTTTCCACCATAAACCTTTTGGAAATGGGCAGCAAAATCCTCATACATTCTAGAACTTTGCCCTTATATATTTCGAGAGTTTTGCGGTCCAGGAGAAGCTGAGACTGTTCTACCGTCCTGGAATTTTTAAGATTTGCTTGGGTTGTTATGGAGTGGTGCTTCCATGGTCTTGCATTTAACTATACTGTATATATGTTTATTGGCAAAATATAGATCAAACTTTTTTTTTCTATCTCTTCATGGCTTTAAGGGGTAGTTTCAGGTTCAGAGGCGGTCCCAGAATGGAGTCCGGCAGCAAGAACCTTACGAAATATCACCAACAACTCTGATATGCAGCAAGCCAACCGACCCACGACAGCCCCCCATGTAAGTAATAATTAACACCCTCAACCAAATGCTGACAACACCGAACCTTTTGAACATTTGAGCATTGTTTGTATGCCATTTTGTAAGTTATTTTGGTCTCACTTGGGCTGTACAATGTCTTATCACCCAATCAAATATTGCCGATACCTGATGACATCGTTCAAACGGCAAAGAAATTAAACTAAAAATATATAATATATAGATGTTACCAAAACGGAATAATAATCCCCAAACCCTACAATAACAATAGGTATCCAAAGATACACTGCGAATACCTAATAATGAATATAGTTGCAAGCAAAGATGACTGGGTCCTACAATATGCTGAACATGGTGGCCATGGCTTGTTGATTAAATCATAGTAAACATCATTGAATTTCTAGCAGTATGTCTTGTTGAGGTCAAGGCATTAATTATCCCAAGGGCAGATTCAACTACATTCTGAGAAAGAGAAGCTTTCATATGTGGAGGTATGGTGAGCTTGGTGGATATGGTAAAATGCCTTAAGTGATTGACCGAAAAATGAAGAAAGAAAATGCGCTTAGAAGCATGCCAACTCGTCTTGTGCGCAAGATTCTGTGAGCATGCTGACATTCTAATGGCAAGGAGTTATGGCGCCCCCTGTCGCCAAAGAGGTCCTTTTTACTTTTAGAGACCTGCTTAAGCGCTGTTTCTATACGTGTACCAACTTTGACAACCCTGAGGTGTTCACCCTCGGAATAATAATAATAAATCCATATAGCACTTTTCTCTCACTCACAGACTTCCATTGTAAAAAATAATTGTGTGAGCTATTGAAACATATGACCTAATGGGGAATTCCTTGATGGGTATACCACTTTTTAGGCCAATAGGAAATCTATAAGCTGTTCAGGTTTAGAGTGGTTGAGTTAGGGTTTTTGCCCCATTGATTTTCCATATCAAATATTAATATTAATTTAAACTAAATTCTACATAGGCTGGTCTGTAAAAGTAGGAGCGACTTGTCTGTACCAAGTTTGCAGCTTTTGCCAACCCCGACACCAAACCTGTTTGAGGGTTTGGCTTTGTTGAGATGTGAGTAGCCTTCACGCCGACGTGAACTCATTCTTGCATGAGAGTGTCTTCATTCATAAAAAAAACAAACATTTGGGAATATGCAAATTATTCTAAAGAGGTATTCCGTGCGCAGCCCGCCTTCTCCAGTGAACCAAGAAATCCCGCGCTGTGACGAACAGGGTTTTTTCCCCCCTCGGTTATACACAGGAAACTTGAGATAAGACGGTGGAATCGGCATGGCAGTGTAGAAAGGCCTTATGCTGTAGAGGGGGCCGTAATGCGCACCTAAAGAAGCAGCCAACCACTCTTAAAACACTACACACACACATGGGGATGGGGATCGAAACCCGGTTCTATCAAGGACCCGGTTCCACTTTTTTCAAAACCCCAAAATCAATAACGTTTGGGCTTATCGATACCACTATCGAGTCTCGTTGTTTTTTCCTCCCGTTGTGTCCTGTAACGTTATTGTGTGTCCCTCGAGTCGCGTGACTCGCGTCACGGCATTTAAATATAATCAATCCAATCACTGCAGCGTGTCCACCAATGTTTTTGAATGAAATTGTAATCCAACAGGTATTAAAAGTAAAACTAGTGAAGTCTGGCAGTTAACCTCGCTCACGTCACGAGGATGGCTGAACGGGCGAAACGGTCTACAGTTTGGCTTCATTTTACCAAGCTCAAAGATAAAGCGGAAGCGAAATGCAACTTATTTGCAAAATCATATCTTGTAAAGGGTGGAACAAAACCTCAATGGCCAAGCAACATACGCATCGTGCATCAAATAAAGGCCAAATGCACTATCTTCAACTGTCTCGGGGTTGAAAAGACCCTGTGCGGCGGCCGCCGAGTCCTGCCGCCGCACGACAGCCGGGCGCGTCTTCATCATCCACTCGAAGTAGGCTACCAGCGGTAAGCGCACACACAGACTTTGTAGCTTGTCCCGTCAGTTAAAAATAGTAATCCAATAGTGAAATCCGTGTCGTAATCAGCAGCATACAAGCTAGTTGGCTTGAAAAGTAAATAAAGTTTCAGACGTGCTGCGTGATGATGATGCGTTCAGGTTGGCTCAGTAAAACGACTAGGTCCTAGGTTATGCGTTCAAGTGTAACGTAAAGAAAAGGGAAATTGAGTTTTTGGTGAGAAACATTAGTAATACAGTTGTATAGTGCTCTAATCATTTTAGAATAAATAATTAAACTACGGATGCCAATATATATTAAAAATTACATTTATTTAAAAATACAAATATTTTTTTCCTAAATATTTTCCTCACTTGTTAAGCATAAAAGCAATACCAGTTCCGTTAAAAACATATTGTCGCGTCGTCTTTCAACCAAATAATGCAAAAGTATCGATAAAGACTCGGATCCATAAGGAGTATCGATAAAGGTATCGATATCAATAAATATTAACGATCCACACACACACACACACACACACACACACACACACACACACACACACACACACACACACACACACACACACACACACACACACACACACACACACACACCCCACCGCGGGTGCTGATTGACTGCGCACACGCACATATTCACACACCGTTAAACAGCAAAGTCTCAGAGCTTTGTGTCTTAAATCTTTTGTGGACTTATGTCAACACCTCCTGCCTTTCTCTACGTTCAGCATCACACATAAATATGTAGGCCTAATGGCTGGTCGCCGTGGTTGTTGTATGTAGGCCTATAGAGGGGGTTCCGTTTAATTTAATATTGCATAGTTTCCAATAACTACCAATAACTCATAGTTTCCAATAACTATTGCATAACTTTACAATGACCGTGACGAACTCGTCAGTCACGCGTGACCGTGACTGGTGTGTTTCTAACCTTCCGGGAGTAGTAGCAGGATTCGATACATTAAAATTCGGAAACGGTTGTGAAAGAAAAAAAAAGTTCACTGTATCCGTCCCTTTACATTTAAGCTAACATATATGTATAGATACAGTGGGGCAAAAAAGTATTTAGTCAGCCACCAATTGTGCAAGTTCTCCCACTTAAAAAGATGAGAGAGGCCTGTCATTTTCATCATAGGTAAACCTCAGCTATGAGAGACAAAATGAAAAAAAAAATCGAGAAAATCACGTCTGATTTTTAAAGAATTTATTTGCAAATTATGCTGGAAAATAAGTATTTGGTCAATAACAAAAGGTCATCTCAATACTTTGTTACATGTCCTTTGTTGGCAATGACAGAGGTCAAACGTTTTCTGTAAGTCTTTACAAGGTTTTCACACTGCTGCTGGTATTTTGGCCCATTCCTCCATGCAGATCTCCTCTAGAGCAGTGATGTTTTTGGGCCTCCGCTGGGCAACACAGACTTTCAACTCCCTCCAAAGATTTTCTATGGGGTTGAGATCTGGAGACTGGCTAGGCCACTCCTGGACCTTGAAATGCTTCTTATGAAGCCACTCCTTCGTTGCCCGGGCGGTGTGTTTGGGGTCATTGTCATGCTGAAGCCACGTTTCATCTTCAGTGCCCTTGCTGATGGAAGGAGGTTTTCACTCAAAATCTCACGATACATGGCCCCATTTATTCGTTCCGTCACACGGATCAGACGTCCTGGGCCCTTGGCAGAAAAACAGCCCCAAAGCATGATGTTTCCACCCCCATGCTTCACTGTAGGTATGGTGTTCTTTGGATGAAACTCGGCATTCTTTCTCGTCCAAACACGACAAGTTGAGTTTTTACCAATAAGTTCTATTTTGGTTTCATCTGACCATGTGGCATTCTCCCAATCCTGTTCTGGATCATCCAAATGCTCTCTAGCAAACTTCAAACGGGCCCGGACATGCACTGGCTTTAGCAGGGGGACACGTCTGGCACTGCGGGATTTGAGTCCCTGGCGGCGTAGTGTGTTAGTGATGGTAGCCTTTGTTACTTTAGTCCCAGCTCTCTGGAGGTCATTCACTAGGTCCCCCCGTGTGGTTCTGGGATTTTTGTTCACCGTTCTTGTGATCATTTTGACCCCACAGGGTGAGATCTTGCGTGGAGCCCCAGATTGAGGGAGTTTTATCAGTGGTCTTGTATGTCTTCCATTTCCTAATAATTGCTCCCACAGTTGATTTCTTCACACCAAGCTGCTTACCTATTGCAGATTCAGACTTCCCAGCCTGGTGCAGGTCTACAATTGTGTTTCTGGTGTCCTTTGACAGCTCTTTGGTCTTGGCCATAGTGGAGTTTGGAGTGTGACTGTTTGAGGTTGTGGACAGGTGTCTTTTATACTGATAAGGTGTTCAAACAGGTGCCATTAATACAGGTAACGAGTGGAGGACAGAGGAGCCTCTTAAAGAAGAAGTTACATGTCTGTGACAGCCAGAAATCTTGCTGGTTTGTAGGTAACCAAATACTTATTTTCCACCATAATTTGCCAATAAATTCCTGTTTTTTTTTTCATTTTGTCTCTCATAGCTGAGGTTTACCTATGATGAAAATTACAGGCTTCTCTCGTCTTTATAAGTGGGAGAACTTGCATAATTGGTTGCTGACTAAATACTTTTTTGCCCCACTGTATTATATGACATTATTATAAATAAGTTATATATTATAATATAATTCTAAATATCGGTCTAACGGGAAAAAGGGACGAGTAGGACCATCCAATTCAAACAGCTGAGTTGGCGATTATGTAGCCAACTTGCAATCTTTACAGATCTATGCAGACTACCGCCGCTTCCTTATTTTCATGTAAATTACTTGAAAACACTGTTTAAATGTGTTTCGGATTCCCCACCCTCAATGAATTGCTTTTTTGTGGTTCAATGAATGATGTCATTGGGCATCGACCAATGTTTGATTGGGCCAAGTGAAAAGACTAGACAACACTCAGACAGCTATAATATGTTACCTCCTCTTCAAACCTACTTAGCATTGTTGTTGGATGTTACAATTATTAATAATAACATCCAACAACAATGCTTAGTAGGTCTGGGGTTCCGCAGCCTGGCCACCACTGCTGGAGCCCTGGCGGGAGTCCAGTCTGCAAACGGCAACAATCCCTTTCTCCTCCAATCTGGACTTCAGATTCCCCGCTGGTTGGAGGCCACTGAATTATAGTGAGCCGTTTGAAACGGGAAAACAAAAATAAAGGCGGTCAATAGCTACTAAAAAAATTGCCGTTGACAAGTTTTCATGGTCGATTACGTCAACTAAATGCGGCAGCACTATTATTAGGTGCTGAATTCTATGTTTGGAAATGGATTCCAAACAAATAACTGTGCATGTTCTTGATGGTGCCATATTGTTATTTGTATCAAATCAACTTCATGGGGATGATATAACAGATGCTGGTTGAGGTCTACCTTTGAACTCAATTTTGACCTATACCAGCTGGGTTTTAACTAAAGCAAAGCTAGCCTTTGAACCAACTAGCAGCAGGTCTAAATAACTTCCCGTTCCTGTTATTAATGTTTTTTTTTTCTGAAAGCTTAATATATTGGCTGTACTGCATTTTCTGCCCTCTATTTTTTTTTCATTCAGAATCTGACTGGTACTCAGGCAAAGCCATCAGACCAGCAAACCAATCGGAGCCAGGGTTCCACCCCCAACAGCAACAATTCTCTTCTTTTCCACCAATCAAAGGGGCCTAGTGTGCCTCTCACAGCTGAGCTGCAACAACAGTTGTTACAGCAGCAGCAATCCCTTCATGTCGCGCAGCAACAGCACCATCAACAGTTGCCACAGCAACAGACGAATCCTATGTTACACCTGAAGCAGCAACACCAGATGATGCAGCTTCCGCATCATCAACCGCACCAGCCTCAACTTCCACAGGTGGTGCAGCAAGGATTTTCACAATTGCCCCAACAGCAACAACCGTTTCTGCAACAGTCACAGCAGATCCATCAACAACAGTTATTTACTCAACAGCAGCAGCAACAGCAGCAACAACAGCAGCAACAGCAGCAGCAGCAGCAACAACAGCAGCAACAGCAGCAGCAGCATGCCTTCTCCCAGCAGCACCTGCGTCCTCAGCAATTGATGCGGCCTGGACTTCAGCAACTGCAGCAGCAACAAGTGCTGCAGCAACAACTTCAGCAGTTTCAGCAGCAGCAACGAATGCAGATGCTACAGCAGCAGCAGCAGAACCAACAGCAGAAACAGTTACACCAGCAACAACTGCAGCAGCAGCACTTCCTACAGCAACAGCAAATGCAGCAGCAGCAGCAGCAGCATCACATACAGCAAATTCAACAGCATCAACATCTGCAGAATCAACAAGCTCTGCAGCACCAGAACCAACAGCACCACCAGCACCAGCAGCAACATTCACAACAACAGCCACTCCAAACATCGGTGCAGCCTCAGCAGCAGCAGCAGCAGCAGCCACCGCAGATATCCCAGTTGTTTGGCCATGAGCCAGGCCAAGAGAGTGAGTCAAACTGTAATACAACTCTAGTTTAACGCAGACCATGCTAAGCTATTACAAATGTAGGGTATCTGCAGGTTTCAGCAAGTCCAATTTAAGTCTTTTTAAGACCTTTTTAATACCACCTTGAATGAAATTTAAGACGTAAAACACGCGATGGTGGGGGTTGGCCACAGACGCGAGCCAACTTCGAAAAAGGACGTCTTCCAGCCAACTGTCCTTGAATTAGCACCTACCCATTGTCGCAGACTAGCTAGCAAGCACGCAGATAATCGTTTTTACTGTATATGCAGCTAGCAAGAAAGAAGACTCTCTACATGTCCTTCCTGAAAAGTCCCTCGAGAAAAATAAAAAAATATATAGTCCTGCACCGACAAATTTAAGACCTTGAATTAACAGTATTTAAGACCAGCATATGACATTTGTAACGAATTTAAGACTTTTTAAGGACTTAAATTTAGAAACATGAATTTAAGACTTTTTAAGGATGCACGGACACCCTGTAATTGCTGAGAACTGTAAGAATGAGTCTGTTGTAGCTGGTGCCTTACTATTCCTGCACTCTTTACTTTCAGTTCCAGAGGATGGTTTCCTTCTAGGTTGTGTGTTTGCCATTGCAGACTATCCTGAACAGATGGCTGACAAACAGCTTCTTGCAACATGGAAGAGGGTATGTGTGTAAATTTCTAGGGTTATCACTGGGATAACCTTTCCGGGGCCGCTAGTGATGTTCAGAATTCATACGCATATCTTTTTAAGAACATTTGAGTCCTGCACCCTTCACACATGAAATAACAATGCCGGAATAGATGAGCCAAGGGACAGTCCGGCAGATGGTGGTAATGCAACACTTATAGATGTCAGCTGCGTATTGAAAGGAGCTCCCTTATTTCGTAATCTGTCCAGGTCCCATTATTGCAAAAGGTTTGCCACGTTAGTATAAACAGTTGGAATTCAAATACATCCTCAGCGGAGTCTTCACATATAGCCAGTGCTCTATGTGAAAGTGTTACGTTGGATGGACTTCTCCTGGCTAAGTTGCTGCATTATTTCATAACACAGAGTTACCAGCGGTGATCCGGAAATGTTACTAGCATGCAATATATATAGATCCCTGTTCCAATTCACAAATTACCCAAAGCAGGAATCTAGGACAAGCATGTGTGAAAGGGGCTTCAGGCTATAAAATAGATCTTTGCAGTGGTTGTCTGGTAGTTACGTAGCACATGTAGCAGTAGAGGTTCAAAAACAGGTGGAGCAACATGAAGAAGTGGATTCAATTGGCTCTAGAAAGGATTATAATCCAAAAAAATGTTTCCTAGGTTATCCAGGCTTATGGGGGCACCGTTGACTCTTCTCTTAATAGTCGTAGCACACATCTGCTCTGTGAAAGCCAAGTGAGCAGCATGTATGTCCAGGTAAGTTCTTCGACATTTGAACTTCTCCAATGGCTAATTTTTTTATTGATACTTTTATGTGTTGAGTGGTTGACGGTTTATGACACTCATACTACCCCATCAATGCCAGGCACTAAGAGAGGGGAAGCGCTGTGTGACAGCCCACTGGCTCAACACCATTCTGAAGAAGAAGAGGATGGTTCCCCCTCACAGAACATTGCACCTTCCATTCGCCTTTCCTCCAGGAGCTAAACCCTGCTCTCAACATGTAAGTCTAAGGGGAGGGTCTTTAGAGATGGGGACACTGATTTTTGCTTGCATGGTTATTGTGAGATTTTGAGAATCCTCTGGCGAATACTAAATCAATTTTGTATTTTGTACTATGCGCTGAAATCTTTTCGATGAGATGCATTGTGTTTATGTTAATAATTGTGACCTTTTAATTTATGGGAAAACCTCATTTGAAAAATAAAGTAAAAAGTAAATAAACTTAAGATAATGACATGTATAACAGTTCTATTAGTTCTGTATCCCCTTTCTGAGGCCTAACTACTCTAATGCCCTGTTAGATAATATCATTGACAGGCTTCGTGGATACAGACAGAGACGACCTAAAGCTAATGGCGTACCTGGCTGGAGCCCGATACACTGGTTACCTTTGCCGCAGCAACACTGTCCTCGTCTGCAAAGAGTAAGTTGAACAGGGCAGTTGGTCATGCATAGTGTTTCTGTCTGTATGTGTGTCCGTCTGTCTGCTTAGAGTATTATTAGAGTATATTAATGTCATTTTACCTCAAGCACGTAAAAATGTGATGTCAAAACTACCGTATTTACATTAGTTATTAAGCAAATATGCAACATTTTCTAATTATAATCATTGCGCCAGTGAAAAAGAAAGATGGATACAACTCTCAACCTCCAAAAGCCTAGTTAAGATGTGCTTATTATTGTCATCAAAATAACTTGATGTATTTAGAGGATTCAATTCTAATTGATTATAATTATAAAGCAACCTAAATTCACGTAGTGCAGTTCAAGTAAACATTGGCTTGTAGTGATGACTGCTATTGATGTTTTTCTGGCGATCGTTCATTCAGAATGTTATGCTCTCCATCTACACGCACGTAGAGAAAAGCTAAACTTTTTCGCGGACACTGCAGGCAACCACTGCCCAGAGAGCTCCACACGTTTACACAAATCAGGTCGCTGGTGCAACTTGGGCGGGACGACTGAGTACTTCAGAAAAGTTACACAGATGGCACAAAATTAATAGCACCTGCTCGCAGCAAAGTGGAACATTCATATAGTGTTTAGGGGAGAATGGCAAAAACATAGTATTTTACATGTTTTTTTTTTTCCCCCCTTCACATAACTAGCAACATTTATCTAGCCTGAATTAAAAGAAAACATCTTTCCTAAACTTCCTAAATACTGATGGCAGCACCGGGTACGTTGGAGCTTATGGATACTACAGTACAAGTATAATAATAATTCAGCCCCGCGGCGTGTTAAGTAACGGGTTTCTGTGCTTAACGGTACGATCCCTACTTATATGTTTGTTTTCGTTTGGAATTGTGTTTCATTTAGGTTTCAATGGTTATGATAGACTAATATTTGTTAATACATATAATTGTAATAAAAAATTATCTATGCTAGACTAATATCTTCTAGGATTGTGTCAAATGACTGCTTTCTCTTAAATCCCTTCCGATGTCTTTCCCTTGGAAGGGGTCAGGGCCCAGATACGGGCACTCCCGGGAAGGAGAGGTTAATGGCCAGTGTACATTATGGTTATTTTCTTTAATATGCTCTTGTCCCTATGTAAACCACTCTCTCCAGCCCCAGTGGACTGAAGTATGAGAAGGCCAAGGAGTGGAAGATACCCTGTGTCAACGCTCAGTGGCTTTGTGACATCCTGCTGGGGAACTTTGATGCTCTAAGGCAGATCCAGCACAGTCGCTACTCTAACTATAACCACGCTGAACCACTGGTGCCTAACCAGCTGCTTGTGCATAATCTACTAGGTATGTATGCATTCATATTTTTGTTGAAAATAAATTGTGCAATATCAGCAATTATCAAAAGTGAAAGAAAAGAGAATGCAACCTCAGATTACCTTTTCCAACATCTATGACCCCTGGTATGGAAGTAAATCTGTCACCGGATTTTGAAAATAATTTTATGGACTGAATACTTATGCATTGAAATAACGTATCAGGATGTTTTGCCTCTGAAGTTAACTCTTTAAATTTGAAACAAATCATTTATTTTTCAATGTAAAAAAAATCAAATATTCAACGTCAATGATTCAATGTTAAAGACTTCAACTTCAATATTTTCAACGTCCCCAAATTCAACATGCCAAAGTCGGCTGCAAAATTCTATGTATGAAATTCAGTGTTAACATCCGGAGACCCAAGGAAGAGCAGTCGATCCTAGATGCTAGATCGCGTTCAGGCAAGGAGAGCGAGAGGGAACAAGAGCATCACTCGTTCGATACCTGACTCTGATGTGGGAAGGCATTTGCAAAGGTGGCTTTAGCCATGTCCAACGGCAACGGCTTTGATGATGGGTCTTTATTTATTTACACAAACGTTAATTCTAAACAGCATTTTACACAGTAGCCTATAATAGAAAATTTTCAAAAGTAAATCAACGTCATTAAACACTGACTGTAGCTTTTTACGGGGAGAGAAGCAACAAAGTAGGACCGTACTAAACGCCCTTTCAATTGTATGGGTCCAGGGTGTCCGCGTGGTAGTAAAAAATAAAATTAAAAATGAAGGCCCTTGAAAAAGTGTGACCCCCAACCCCAACCCCAACCCCAGGGTTGGGGGTCACACTTTGCATATTACGCTGTAATATGCTGTTGCATATTTTCTGCAATATGCACGAGTTTGAAGCGTAGACAGGCATGACAAAACCATACATAAAACATAAGATCTCCCCCCAGCCATTTACCTTTTAATTTAAGGTGCTTAATAAATATATTTGATTGATTTGATTTGCATTTTACAGACCCCTACAATGGATAGGCCGTTTAGTACGGTCCTTCAGTGTTGCTTCTTTACCCATAAAAAACTACAGTCATGGTTAAATTATGCTGATTTACCTTTGAGCATTTCCTATTATAGGCAACTGTGTAAAATGCTGTTTAGAATTAATGTTAGTATCAAGAAAAGAAAGACCCACCGGAGATCTTTAGTTTTATTTGTTTTTGTTATAATGCACACGTGCATGTTGCAGAAAATGTGCAACAGCGCCCCCTGGGGTCACACTTTTCGGTGGGTCGCAGAATTCGGTGTATCACAGGCAACATTTTCCGCCTTTTCCCCTCAGAGTTCTCAGGGTGTCCGCGCAGTAGTAAAAGGTAGTAAAATATAAAATTTAAAATTAAGGCCCTTGAAAGGTAGTAAAATGTAACAAACGCAATTTGACTTGGTAGTAAATTTTTCACCACCACCTCAATATAAAATGAGGTTGCATTTTTTGCTTAATATTTGTGTTTAAATGTTTTAACATCATCTAGCCTAAAGAATACAGTATACGGTGCTAACAGGACCTGAACTGAGTAGCTGATAGAGTTGGCGTTGCTGTAGCGACGCCGGTGGGTCGCAGAATTCGGTGTAACACCAGCAACATTTTCCACCTATTCTCCTCAGAGTTCTGTACGGTTTCTAGTGCTATGAGAGAATGGGTAAATGCAAGTTTTCACAAACGTGGGTTGATGGCCCGACATTTAAAGACTGTCTGAAACCCATGATGGGAAATGACTGAGAAGCTTTTTGCTCGTTGTGCAAAAAAACTCAATGTGACATGGAACGGCATTAAAGCGATTTAATCACGATACGCTTCGAGCATTCAGCAGAAGCAGAAGGGGGAGCAGCTCTCTCTTAGAGGTCTGCGCGGGACACAATATTCAGTCCCGCTCCCGACTTGTATAGTACCGCTCCCATCTGCTCCTGCAAAGAACTGTAATTTTTAGACTCGCTCCCGCCCACATCTATGATATTATATCCCGCTCCCGCCCGCAAATGCCCGCAAGGAGGGATGTTCTTTCTCAGGAAAGGTCTGTCCATTGGCTTGGAAAAAACGAGCAAGCACATAATTCCTAGGCTACCAGTTTTGGTAACATATTTATTGGTAAGCCTGCATGTTTTCAACCATACAAAACATTAAATTGGCCTCAGTAACTGAAACACGAAACAGTCACATATTAAAAAAGATAGAAACTCTGCAGGTCAGTACCAGCACGTCTAAATGAAAGGTAAAAGAAACAACTGCTACTTCGACCATGAAGGAAAAGTTGTTGGAAAAGTAGGTTTGCTTATTGATGAGGGCTGAAACCCGTGATGGGAAATGACCGAGAAGCTTTTTGCTCGTTGTGCAAAAAAGCGATCAATGTGACATGGAACGGCATTAAAGCGCTTAAATCACACAGCGCTTCGAGCATTCACGAGCAGCGGCTTTGTGCGAAGGGGGAGCAGCTCTCTATTAGAGGTCTGCGTGGGACACAATATTCAGTCCCGCTCCCGCCTTGTACAGTACCGCTCCCACCCGCTCCTGCAAAGAACTGTTATTTTTAGACCCGCTCCCGCCCACATCTATGATATTAACAGTCACATATTAGAAAAATAAAAAATCTGCAGGTCGGTACCAGCACATCTAAATTAAAAATTAAAGGTAAAAGAAACAACGGCTGCTTCGACCATGAAGGAAAAGTTGCTGGAAAAGTAGGTTTTGCTTATTGATGAGGGCTTCATGATAATTTGTATATTTTACTTTACCCTCATATTTAATTTGCGGGAGTGCACCACTGTCATCCCGCCCTCATCCGCAATGAGCTTTAATCTTGCGTCGTGCCCCACGGGAGTGCAGACCTCTACTCTCTCTGTCGTTGTTCTGCAGTGCTAGCAGCAGCAGCACTAGGACTACAGGGATCGCATCAGGGTCACCTTATAGCAGGTGCTTTGCATACCCCCCACCCCGCTGCTTGATGTCGTGTTGGTAGTAAAGAATATTGTGGAGGTAGTAAAAGGTAGTAAATTCATCTCTATGATTCCTGCATATACCCTGGGGTCTGTAAAATGCAAATCAAATGTGTTTATTAAGCACATTTAATAACAAGAACTGTGGAATGAGAGTGCAGAGCCAACAGTATTGCTCACTGAGTGGCAACTGAAGCGGCAGTCTGTAGTTCCAGTGGAAGCACGGCGTGCCTCGGGAAGAAGCACCCGAAAGCAAACTGCTTTTAATTTGTCATCCTCATATCTGTTTCATGCTACTCTGCCCAATACAGTTGGCTCTGCACGCTCGTTGCGCTCTCGTTATGCCACTACAGAGGCATATCGACCGTTTTGCTCCAGCCATTTAACGTGCGCCCGGTGTCCCAAAACGAATACCCCCAATCCGAGTGATCTATGACGAAACAAACGTTACGTTTTAAGCTTGTGCATGTTTCCGCACGTGACCTACTTCATGCATGTCAACGTTTCAAACTCCATGTTGCAGAAAATGTGCAACAGCGCCCCCTGGAGTCACACTTTTTGGTGGGTCGCAGAATTCGGTGTAACACTTACTCACTCTCCTTGCTTAACCGCGATCTAGCATCTAGTACAAATTGCTCTTCCTTGGGTCCCCCGATGTTAACACAGAATTTCATACATTGGATTTTGCTGCTGACTTTTGCATGTTGAATTGGGGACATTGAAAATATTTAAGTTGAAGTCTTTAACGTAGAATATTTGAATTAGAAAAATAAAGGTGAAAATTATTTGTCGAAATTGAAAGTTAAGTTCAGAGGCAAGATATGTTATTTCAATGCACTAATCTTCAGTGCTCAAAATTCAATGGCTTTTTATTTTCAAAATCCGATGAGACAGATTTACTTCCATACCTAGTCTACAGTGTTTTCCTTATATTTGCTGGCTTGAAAAAATTCTGCTTCTTTGCAGAATTTCCATTTGTAGCATACAATCCATGGACTTCTTGTCCTCCGTAATGTGAACTTTTGTATGTGGTTGATTTTATCATTTGTTTTTCCTTAATGTAGGTGCCTGGCGGACTCCAGTCAAAGTCTCTGCAGAAGCACTGGCGGTAAGTAGACCTGGCTTTATTCTTTGCAATACTTAAGATCTACATGCTCCTTGTAAAAGTTTTAATTTTTCTATTTACTTTTACTATTTAAAAAACAACCTGTGTGTACCAAAGTGCACTACTGCATATGTTGTGCACACACAGACAATAATCATGCAGTTAAATTTGGGACACAATAAAAAATGGAAATAAAGTGCAAATGCAAAATGCAAAAATCCACTCCTGTAACCTCTTGACACAACAAACACAATATAAACATTAAACCATGTTTTTACCTCAATCTAGGATTTCATCACTACATTCAGCAGCGCTCGTCAATGTCAAACCCGCACCAAACTGCCAATCAAGTCCCTAATGTTTCATATCGATGCTTCGAAATTATTTGTGTAACCATATTCCTGAGAATACTAATTTTGAAATCCCTTGACTAAACTGTGGGCACAGATGACTACACTTTAGACAGGGGATAGGATAACTAAAAACTATCATTCCTTAATTAAAAAAAAAAGTTGTAGCAATATACGGGCAATGTCTTAAGGGCGTATTAACATCAGGAAAGTCCTTTTTTAGTTCGCTCTCTTTGTTCCGGACCAAAATACAATGTTTATTTTTTGGTTAGGTGCGGTTCCTTTTCACATTCAGTCCCAGAATTTGACAACAAACCGTTCAATCATTGGTTGAACAGGTCCAATGATAAAGGTCATTTATGTAAAGCGTTACATAAAAAAAAAGGGGGGGAAAGCGCTGGTGAAAGTAAACAATCATGGATATCCAGCGTGATATACATTGATCTGCGGACCGCTCCAACTCCTTCTCCCTTATCCTGCTGTTGAATGTTTTAAATGCGATTTAGACCAACGTATATTCCACATTTTCAATTTATGCTTTTTTGCAGTTTCAGTTGCATGATGTTCCCTGAAACTGATAATCTTTTATTGGACTGCATGTAAACATACTTGCTGTCGTTGTATGTCCCAATGTCCAAAATATGGAGTCTTTAGATTAGCGGTTCAGGATTTCAGAACCACGCTTATTTAACCAATGAGAAGGTCACAAAAACCAAAGGGTTAACGAGTTCTCAAACTGTCCGCTTGCTTTTCAGAGCCTCAAACTGCTTCAAAAACAGAGGTTGACTGACTCCCAGCCACAAAGCAAAAAAGCAAGGTTGGAAAGCCTCTTTTTTTCTTGTGTTCTATTCATAGTCACCATTTCCTTAAACATACAACTCGGAACGATTTTGAAGACTTCCTTATTTTTTTGTCTGTATTAAGGCTTGAGGAGATCCAATCACCCAATCAGAAGCTCACCCCCGAGTCTACACCTCATGTCACTTTCACAGGTTTTGAGCCCATTCAGGTGCAACAGTACATTAAGGTACAGTTCAGTTTCCCTTTTAACGTGATTTTTCTGTTTTTCTGTCCACAAGTCCTAAAAAGAATGCTTATGGACATATCTTTACCATATCTGGTGAACATGGGTTCCTGTAAACTATTGAAAGCCTCATACATTTTTTGAGTATATTTAAGGGCTCTGGTTAAACTCAAGGGGGTACACTCTAATATTAACCTGGAATGGTCCTTTTGTTTCAACATAGTCTTAAAATGCAGATTCAGCAATATCATAGAACTTGCCGGTTCTATCATATTGCTGAATCTTATATTAACTTACTTATTCATGTCCTTTTGAAATGCCTCTATGGTTGCTCACCTCTACATTCTCTTGCAGAGAGTGCATGCCTTAGGGGGGGAGCTCTCCGACAGTGTCCAGAAAACCACCCACCTGGTAGCTGGCCGGGTGACGCGCACCGTCAAGTTCCTAGCATCCATGTCTGTTGTCAAGCATATCGTTACACCAGAATGGCTAGAGGAAAGCTGGAGGAGTCAAAAGTTTGTAGGTAAATGTGGCTTTGTGCATACATGTCTGTGTTAGGATCACTTTAGACCGCCAACATACAGTTCCTGAAGGCCCATGCCCAACAGGCTGCAGATCCCTGCTAACTGCCGACTCTGATCAGGGCTTAAAATGGCTGATGGTCTGTAGTGACGCCCACCCTAGAGTCGGGAAGGAATTAAAATACGCTGAATGGCACCAACCTTAATGGTTTGAAAATGCCGGTACAGGTCAAATCAATTTTGGGATAAGATAGAATTGTAGGAATTGCAATATTCACTGCCAATATAATTTGATGACAAAAATCTGCTTGTTCATTTCTTAAAATCAACATTGGATGTGTAACTTGAATTATGTGAAATAAAAAATTTGCACATCACTCACTAACTTCACTGTTATATACCCCACAAACAATAACTACACATTCATGGTATGCTAATGCCGTTTTCTACTCCTTTGGTCCTGATCATTGATTGTTTTGCGTACTCTAGACGAGCAGAGCTACATACTAAGGGATGCGGAGGCCGAAGTGCTGTTTGACTTCAGTTTAGAAGATTCCCTGAAGAGAGCCCACAGTACACCACTTTTTAAGGTTGGTTGTCTTTTTTTCTCATTCAAAGGTGTTCAAATCTAAATAATACCAGTGCTAGCTTAGCATTCTGAGTGCTAGCTGCTGTCATCTCTTTCTGTGCAGCATGGTGATTTGTGTGTCACGCAGTATACTATCACTTGAGGTGATCATGTCACTGTCTACTAAGAGCTTCATTTAATAACATGACTTTGGCATGACTTACATTGGTTTATCTGTGTTATTTGGATACTATGTTCGATGCACTATCTCCGTCCTCTGAAAGTGTCACTGCTAGCTTTGCTGTTTAAGCTGGGCTAGTACTTAGAGTCTGCCCAACCAAAAAGTTTTTTTTTGACACACGCTTAACATTTTTCTTCCCATAATTGATAGAAATAATTACTATAATTATTTATATTGTGTTAATAATAACATAATATATGTTAATAATAACATGATATAAATAATGTCAATACTATAATATGATTATTATTATAAGGGGTGTAACGATCCATTGATCGTAGATCGATACATCGATTTATTGGCGAACGATCCAACTGCATCGATGAAACGCCAAAACATCGATGCATATCGCTGTATTATATGCATTTATTTTGACAATCTCCTTGCACAGGTGTTTGTGAAACTATTTCTGTGCAAGTGTGCCATGCCGCTCACCTATCCGTTGCTTCTTTAATGGGTCTGTGTGATCCGTTCACCAATTAAACGAGGCAAGCAGCAACAGTGAGGCACATGTGTGAGCGCGAGAATGTCTAGTTTCGGTTTGTGTTGCCAGATGGGGCAGATTTCGTTTCCATTTTTCCAGCCTAACGTGATTAAAAGAAGCCCAATTGGGCTGGAATTTGCCCAATCTGGCAACACGGACGGCTTATTTTAACAGCCTAGATGATTTCGAGGGATGTTTTGTTTTTAGAAGAAAACTATCCATATAGATAGGTTGGGAATGCCTGGTCTATGTTCAAAATGAAAGATCATTAATTAATTATACTCATTAAGTTAAGCCATAAAAAACCTTTCACACTTAAATGTGGCACTTTATTATTTGTATTAAAAATGGATTGTTTTTGATTTAAATATCCGGAAGAGAAATAAAATAATACAATTATAAATAAGTTGTTTTTGTAAGTTGATGTGAATGTAAGAGGTTGTGTTAAATGGGCATATGATATTGTCTCATATCAATCGCATGCCACTGAATCTTGTCGTATCGCAGCAGACTTTTGATATCGGCAAATATGGTATCGTTGTCCAATGAATCAATGTAATATCGTATCGTGATGAAACCAGAGAATTACACCCCTATTATATCCTATTAGTGGCTGGTGCAAATTACTAGGGGTGTGCCAAAAAATCGATTCATATAAGAATCACGATTCTCATTTACTACGATTCAGAATCAATATAAACTCAATAGAACTTGTTTTTTTTTTAACCTACTGAGACATATTAATCTTTTGTGCAACAGTTGTGCTCCACATGATATTTTTGGTACTGCAACATTCTTGTGAAATGAAAATGCATCTTGTTTACCAGTTTTATTATACAGAAGCACTTTAATTTTGTCCAACTTATTTTATAGCTAGCTACTTAGAGTAGCAGTTGTAGGCCACACACAGTGGAAATGGCACTTTCCTTAGAATTTAAAAGGCAGCATGTTTAACTTCACTTTGTTTTATGGAGACTTTTATTTTTGTTACTTAAGCAATATGTGATATTGCTTTTATGCAACAGTTGCAACAATTTCATCTAAGCATGGATAAATGTTAACTTAATACATGTGAAAAATGTGTCATTCTATCTTGCAAAGCAGACTGGAGCAGATCATGAGGATCCTTTGCACACCTATAGATTGAAGCAGAAATCATTATGGATCAAATCGTTTTGAGTCGAAAAATCATTTTGAATCGATTTGAATCGAATCGTGGACCCAAAAATCAGAATCAAATCGGGAGATAGTAAAAGATTCCCACCCCTACAAATTACGCTTTCCCTTTTTATTTAAATGGGTACATGGTTTGTGATTCCACATTTCATTAAGTAAGTTTGTTCCCTGTGGTTGTAGGGGAAGTACTTCTACATCACCCCAGGGATCTGCCCAAGCCTCGGCACCATGAAGGCCATCTTGGAGAGCGCTGGTGGAAAGCTTTTACCTAAGCAGCCTTCCTACCGCAAGATCGTGGAGCACAAGCAGAACAAGGTTGGTATATAGAAGAACAACACATTGTAGATTTGTTCGTTTAGGTGACCCAATTAAACATCAGAGGAGGCAACACTATCAAAATAACATGCATTCATTTTTAAAGTTGATTGTTTTAGTCTCCGGGTATGGCCATCTTACTATCATCTCAGTGTGTGACGTCACAGAAATGGTTTTGACTGCTGTCGAGTACAGTATAAAAGTATGGGTCATGTACAACAACCATGCAGATGTAGAGTATAAAAGTATAGAGTGTAGAACAAAAAACATGAAGATATACAGTATGAAAGTATAGTTGTAGATCAACAACCACGCAGTCAACCACAAAAGATACAAAAGGGAGTAGATTTACGTAATGAATTATTGGTTGAATATTGGTCGATGTTCCCATGCAGGGGAAAGTCATGAATGATATCAAGATAACAAGCAACTTCACAACTTTACACACTGTAAACATGATCCAAGTTGTAGGTGCAAAGCGGGTGTCGCGCAGGTGTACGATAAGACGAATAACTAAATTTAAACTAAAATTATATCAGACTAAACTTTGAGTATACATGAAAAACATGACATAGTTTTACTTAAATTGTTTTTATTTCTTAGTGGTTATAGTGTATTATCTTCACAGATGTATGCATTGACTTTGTTTAAAGAACTGGGATACATTTTAAGATATTTTGCAACATTACGTTTTTATTATTTCTGCTATTATTTTTTAAGCTGGCCATAACCTGGTTATTTCCATTTGAAAGAACCTGCGATGTTTGCTGGACACAAACATTCTCATTGAATAATATTACTTCTATATTTTTCTACAGAACCTTCCAGAGATTCTTCTTATTTCCTGTGAAAATGACCTTCATCTTTGTAGAGACTTTTTCTTGAAGAACATTGGTGAGATTTAGAAATCATTACACACAAGAAAATATATTAGACCTTAAATGTCTTCATATTTTATCCATCTGATTATCTACACAATTTAAATAAAAGGGTTAGATAGCAGTTATAGCCAAGTAGAAGGCCGGTTTCAAAATCAAATGCACACAATCTGAATGATTTTCTATCGTCCCCTCACATTCAGATGTACACAACGCGGAGTTCATCTTAACCGGAGTTCTCACCCAGAAGTTGGATTATGTCTCATATCCTTTCAAAGTGTGTGTGTGTGTGTGTGTGTGTGTGTGTGTGTGTGTGTGTGTGTGTGTGTGTGTGTGTGTGTGTGTGTGTGTGTGTGTGTGTGTGTGTGTGTGTGTGTGTGTGTGTGTGTGTGTGTGTGTGTGTGTGTGTGTGTTCCTCAATTCAAGTGTAAATATTATTTGAGATGACAACCACAAATTCTTTCCTTGACAATCTCACATATAAGTTCACCTGATGGCAGAAGACGGATGCAAACAGAAGGAGAAAATGTGTGAAGACATATTGCACCCCTGATCTTCTTTCCTCCGATGTAGAACTTTAATTTGTAATGTACAATATGTCAACAATTCCAGATTTAGATTCCATTTTTGTACTGACGATTGTGTCAATGGCTAAGCAGTCATTTTTGTAGATTTTGAGTGAAGATTGAATGGATGTTATTTTTGTGAAATTGTCTAAATTATGTACATTTTAAACTATTTGAAATACAAAATAATTCAAAGCTTTAGTAAACACATGCTGCTTTTGAAAATAAACATACTGTTATTGAAAGACTTTGCGTACACCTTAGTATTTCCCTCCCAAATTGTTTGTGTATAAATTTGCTTTTCTGACCTGTAAAGTAAAGCTGAATAAATGTCACATTTTGGATAAAATATAGGTATATTTTCTTCGAGCCAACATTACAAGTTGCACAATGTAGGTAAATTCCAAAAAAAATCATATGTTGCGAAAACAATTTATTAAAAACAAACATTGTTCATTCTGAACTATAAACAAATCGTTTTTTTACATAGATAAAGAGGGAAAAAAACCTGCTGGCATAATTGTACAAGTTGTACAATTTTGATGATCGCTACCGAAAGAGGGTTAAGGTCAAAGTATACTCCTCCGGATCTGTAATCCGACTCCGTAATTACGGAGACCCTTCGAGCATTCGCAGTTCTCCCGTCGGCTATGCAATGCAATCCACCACCCGATCCATTATATGTTGACTAACCATGTAAATAGTGTTTGTAAATAAACTTCCAAAGCATTTTAAATCTTATTTTGTGTTCTATTGGTCCTTAATATGCAATGTAAACAAGGTATAAAGTAAATAAGATGCAAATTCAAATCGCGAAAAGTGATTCCGGAAATTATTTTGTTAGAGGACCAATCACAGCCCTTGCCTTCTCGGTCCGTCTCCGTTGCGTCGACGTATATAATATTGGATGCTTCGGCCTCGGATTGTAACCGGTGACATTAATATCCTATCGTCTAATCATTTATATTGAATATGCTACCCCTGTCTCTTTTACGCTTTGCGTTTATTGAAAAGCTTATGTTTGATTCCCGTGCCAGTTCGACTTTTAGTCTTTCATCGTATACTTTCGTTGCCAGCACTGCTCGTTGGCAGCCAAAGCCTTCTACTAGCTCTTGTTGGGAGCGGACGTATGAGGGGCCTTGTTGCTCGTCGCAGACAGCGGCTTGGGTTTCCTAGCTCCACCCCCGGTGGTAGTGGACTGTAGTCAAAAACACTATTGTTGGGTCCAAAACCGGGGCTTATCGAGTCCTTTTCCCAAGTGGTTAGAGTCCAAGTCAAAACACTGGAACGTACCATTGCTAACCAACTGTCCTCCTATCTCTCATCTAACAACCTACTTGACCCTCATCAGTCTTGCTTCAAGAAGGCACACTCCACTGAGACGGCTCTCCTTGCAGTGACTGAGTCCCTCCGTGCTGCCAGAGCCTCATCCCTCTCATCGGTTCTCATTCTCGACCTGTCCGCAGCATTTGACACGGTGGACCACCAGATCCTCCTTGCCACTCTTGCTGAACTTGGCATCGCTGAATCTGCTCTTTCCTGGTTCACATCCTACCTGATGAACCGCACCTATCAAGTGACATGGAATGGCTCATTGTCCAAACCTTGCACGATTGAAACTGGGTCCCTCAAGGCTCTGTACTGGGGCCTCTTCTGTTCTCCCTCTATACCAGAACTCAGGGGTTTGTAATTGCATCACACGGCTTTTCCTATCACTGCTATGCTGACGACACTCTCTTTCACCTCATCTGATAAAACCCTGATTGTAACACGCATATCGGAATGTCTGGCGGACGTCAGCACATCACCTGAGGATTAACCTCAAGAAAACCGAGCTCCTCCTAATCCCTGGGAAAGATAGCCCACACATGGACTTACTGGTCACCATTGAGAACATCACTGTATCTCCTTCTCCAACTGCCAGAAACCTCATGTGGTATTGGACAATCAGTTATGCTGCACCGCAAACATCACTGCGGTCCTGCAGATTTGCACTTTACAACATCTGCAGAATCCGGCCCTTCCTCACAAGGGAAGCAGCTCAGCTTCTAGTCCAATCACTGGTCATCTCTCGCCTCGACTATTGCAACTCACTCCTGGCTGGACTTCCTGCCTCTGCGATTAAACCTTTGCAGCGCATCCTGAATGCGGCAGCGTGCCTCGTGTTCAACCTAGCAAAGTTTTCCCATTTGACCCCCCCTCTTCCAGGAACCTCCACTGGCTCCCTGTAGTAGCTCGCATCAAATTTAAGACGATGGTACTGGCATACAAGGCAGTCAATGGAACTGCCGCTGCCTACCTCCAAGCATTGCTAAAGCCACACCCCCCAGCTCGGTCCCACGCTCAACTACCTCAGCTGGACGTCTGGTACCGCCATCGCTAAGAGATAGCAAAGGTCGTTCAGCAAAGTCCCAACTTTTCTCGGTTCTGGGACCTCAGTGGTGGAAAGAGCTCCCTTCCGTCCTCAGGACCGCAGTCACTCACTATCTTCCGAAAAAGACTCAAGACTCACCTGTTCAGAGTCCACCTCAACTCTGCATAGCCACCCTCCACCATCTGTCCACCATTGAACACTGTATTGTATTGCATTGTGTTGTATTGTATTATAGTACTTAACTGTGTAGCAACTGCAGTAGCTGCTATCATTGCTGTAACACAGGGAATTGGTTAGCCTAGTGATTGTTGTACTTGCACTTGGTTCTATGAACATCCTTTCTGTACCGACAGCGATATATTGTTGCACTTCTTATGTCAAATGTACTTATTGTAAGTCACTTTGGATAAAAGCGTCTGCCGTCTGCTAAATGCCCTAAATGTAAAAGTCAAGATCTAATCCAAATGAGCCAGTCAGGACCGAGTCAGAAAATGAATAATCCTTTTGAAGACCACTTGTTTACACCTCTGTATAATTTTTGTGTGACACTAGAGACACAGTATATCTTTTATTTTGAGATGATCATTAGGTGTGCTGCCTGCTGCTCTCAACTATTTTTTTTTCTTTCTTTCTTTCTTTCTTTCTTTCTTTCTTTCTTTCTTTCTTTCTTTCTTTCTTTCTTTCTTTCTTTCTTTCTTTCTTTCTTTCTTTCTTTCTTTCTTTCTTTCTTTCTTTCTTTCTTTCTTTCTTTCTTTCTTTCTTTCTTTCTTTCTTTCTTTCTTTCTTTCTTTCTTTCTTTCTTTCTTTCTTTCTTTCTTTCTTTCTTTCTTTTCTTTCTTTCTTTCTTTCTTTCTTTCTTTCTTTCTCTTTCTTTCTTCTCTCTTTCTTTCTTTCTTTCTTTCTTTCTTTCTTTCTTTCTTTCTTTCTTTCTTTCTTTCTTTCTTTCTTTCTTTCTTTCTTTCTTTCTTTCTTTCTTTCTTTCTTTCTTTCTTTCTACAAACTTCGGCACTTATCTCCTTTCTAAATTGTTCAGATTAGCTTGGAATCACGCACTTCTTTTTCGATTTTTCTAATATTTTATACTGTTTAAGATATTCTACTTTTAAAATACTATTTTTTTACAGTGGAAGTCAATGGGGGGATGGTGGAACCATCCGCCCATTCTGACACTACTTCAGACTTCGTAATTTAGTCAATTCTAAACCGTTAACCTTCGTACAAAGGTTTACAGAATTTCGATTACCTTTATACTTTTTTCATAATCAGTTTAAATTCCAGATCGGCTTCGTTTTCAGTTGATCCCATTAATTTTGGAGCGCGAGGACGTGCAGGCAGTGTTGTAAGATTACTAGGCAACTGCTTTTTTTTACGACTGCTTTTAATCACGTTATGCTGGAAGCATTAGGTGAGTACATACAATATTGGCTGGTTTAAAAAAAATGGCAGGATTATTATAATTATTTCTACAAACATCAATCGATACCATATCTTTCCTATGGCATATTGTTTGTGCAGCTAATACCACTACTTCAGCTACTACTACTACTACTACTACTACTTCAACTACTATTATTACTTCAGCTACTACTACTACCATAACTACTACTACTGCTACTACCATAACTACTACTACTACAACTACTGCCATAACTACTACTTCTACTATTGCTACTACTACAGGTAGTACCACTACTACTACTATCTTCAAGCTTTGAAAGAATTGCAGTTTAGCTTCCAGCTGTTTTATCAATATATTTCAGTTCTTTGCTTCTTCAGGTAATGCAATTTATCGTCAGTTTTCGATTTTAATGACCTTTCAGATTTTTCGGCAGTGCAGGGTAATGCATTTGACTTTTAAGATTCTTCAGTTCAATTCATTTTATATTTCTGCATTTTTAGCAATGCTTTGCGCTTTTCATTCAGCTGTCACTTTAATTATTTCTAACCATTTACATATTTTTAAATGGTGTGCTTGTTTACATTGTTTACTCCATTTAGACTTTTGAACTCTGTTCAAACCCCTTCACTTGATTTAAGCAATTTAACATTTCTTTACGTCTTAAACTACGTGGCTTTATTAAAACATTTTAAACCTCACCTTGCACACCTCAACATGCATTTTCTAGTTTTGCACTATTATTTGTAATGATAAAAAATGCAAGTGCATTCTAACCACACTGTAGGATCGAATAAGGTCATATTGTTTACTTTAAGTACAGCCATTTCACTTACGATGAGCAGCATTGATCAAGCATCGTGCACATGTGTGTGCGGATGGGAGATGTGTTGTGCATACGAGGCACAGACACAGGCGGCCAATGTCTATGCCCGTTCTATTTTTAATGAATTAAACCAATTTCCGTTTTCTGAAGATCATCGCTTAATTATTGATTCCGTTTTAAAGGAGGTTAATTAAATGCTTGTCTTTATGTATGTTTACCATTGTTCATTTTGGTTGAAGACAATCGGCCTCACAGCATAGTGCTTGGGAAAATTAAAAAGGTTTTGGGGCAATCGCTAAGGATAACATTACAGGATGAACAACTTGATTTAGTTACTTGTATGTACCTAATAACGCAAGCAGCCACCAAAAAAGTGATTGGGCCTTGGGGTATGTGAGGCTGTACTCGTGTGAGGGTGTACCTACCATTTCACAAACACAAAGTGTGCATATGCCTTACAGTCCACCACCATTTCTTTAAAAAAAACTGCCGCCAACTGCTGTCATTTCCCCACTCCTGGGGGCCGGTGTGTTAGCATTCCAGACTTTAAAACATAATATACAATAAACCAACAAGCGTTAACCTGTAATCATTCACACCATACGTCTCCCTCGCCAACAGCGTTTCCTCACCATGCCGACGTTCCGCCCACCAGGGGCTGAGAAACCGCTCTTAAAACATAATACACAACAAGACAAGTGTTTTCATCACTGCTCTTTTTGGCCTCCAGACATAATACCCATCCCAATACCCCCCCCCCCCCATTCATTTGTGCAATTCCATAGACTTCTGAGCCGTCATTTCACTTCTCAAGCACTGTTGTGTGGTAAACCGCCCAAAATACTTCTTTGTGATACCTGTTTGTTCTAGTCATTGACCTAAAGATGGTCAGGACAAGGAAAAGACTCCTTGCTCAACAGCATGTGTTGAACAATGGAAAATTCTATTGAACATGATATTAACATTTGAGCGGATGCTTTTATCCAAAGCGACTTAAAATAACTACACTTGACTTAAGAAAGAGGAACAACATCGCTGTCGGTACAGTAAGGATGTTCAATCATGAGATTGACAAAAGATAGGCTAAGATGCTTCACAATGCTGAGTACCAGGACGTACAACATACAATAAGTAGGAGTATAAACACAGTATAATTGCGACATAGAAACAGTTATTGAGGAGACTGGTCATGTCACATAAACCTGGTGACCATAGATCTGCCTTGTTTAATAATTGTTACTCCTATTGATGAAAAGGGATAATCTTTTTTACATTCTAATATTTTGGAAGTCTAATTTATTGCTTTACATGAAGATAACTTCGAACTTACCTTTAAACATAAATTGAATCGATTTTCTGAACGACTGATTTCTGTCGGTCTGATCACACAATCACATACTGTCACACACAAAAAAGGCAGAAATGGATGGAAAATATATTACGTCTCTTTAACAAAACCTTCCAAGATTTAATATCACAATTCCTGATAGATTTGATTTAGGCTAATTAATTATTGTAATGAGGGAGCTGGGGTAGTTACTGGTGAAGTTCTGATTGCTAGCTGTCAGACGTATTGCCTGGGGTCCTCCCTTTCTATCAGGGGTGGGTGGATACTGTTCCAAACGGCCTGCGGCAGTGCCCTCCAAACAGGGGAAAATTGAATTATTCGCATAAGACTTAAACCAAGGTCATGGACTAGATTTTTTTTTTTAACAGCTTACCAGGGTATTATGCTCAAACTACTAAATTGGTGATAAATATAGTCTTGATCATCTGTCCTCTAGCAACCTGAAGCTGTCATGTCCAAATCATTAACTAATGTATGCAGATATTTCAAAGCGATTAGTATGACAGAACATCAAATATTATTTGTATTACTCACACAGTTCTAACAATTTAATTGTAATTGTATTGTATAATGCTATTGATGCACTGATCTCTTATCTTTCAATTATTCAGACAATACAAAATAGTTTTCTAAATCTGAACCGTTGAATATATTTTTATTTAATTTGAAATAATTTTGTTTTGTATCATTATTTTTTTGTAGCTTGAGTTTGTTTAAATCATCAAGTGGCTAACTCTTTGAGGACTTCCTGTGAACACACACACACACACACACACACACACACACACACACACACACACACACACACACACACACACACACACACACACACACACACACACACACACACACACACACACACACACACACACACACACACACAGTTAATCGTAATAACTTCTAATTAGAAATGCAAATTAGCAGCAAGAGCGTTGATTAAAAAGCAAGAGTTCCTTGTTGGTTTGTAAATGTTCTCTGCTGGCACAGTTGAGTTGTGGGAGAAGGGATAAAGTATTGGGACATTGAAAATGTAATTAATCGGTAAATGCTTTGACGAAATACTTCTAATTACTCCAGAGCACACCCACCCCTGTCGTTTGTGGTATCCCCAATGCTGTTGCACTAACTTTCCCCTGTTAGTTAGGATGCATAGGAATTACAGACTAATTAGGCAAAGATAATCATTAGTGCTAATTAAATGTGATGGAACAAGAATGACAATGAATTGAGAACAGCAGCATGAACATAAATTTACTTTATATATTTTAAGAAAAATAGTTAACTGATAATCATAGCATTAGAATTGAGAGGCCAGTATTTAACTGTTTTTTTAAGTTGATTGAATGATTTACATTTAAATGTCATTATGCTTAAATAAATTAAGGTGAGACAGACAGCAATTAAAGCACACACTCAATATTGTTATCCTAAAATTCCAATAAATAACTGAACAGAATAAAGAGCAGCTATTGGAATCAGAATTAGAATCAAGTTATAGTCTACATTTTCATCTATTAGTGGTATTCATAGCAATTGCAACAAAATGTGATCATTCAAAAAATTCACCATTCTTGTGTCATGACTATACTGCCCCCTTTGGAAAAGTATATCTGGCAAATCTCAAAACGAATCGAAATATTCTTGTCTATTAAAAGTCTTTATTCACTATCTGGGCCCTTTTACAAAATGTAATACTTAATAAATGCACTATGTTTATCAAGTAGGCCTACCATTTACTTCATGGAAGGGTTATACATTTGAAAGTTACAACTTTCAAATGTGTACAAGTTGTTTGTCTTTCTGTGGCTCCCATATCAATTCATCTTGGATAAATAAAAACATTCAATATCCATTTTCTGTTTTAATTCTGCCATTAGCGTGAGCATACAAATATACACGTTTATAATCAGGTAGCATCACAAATGTTGTCATCATGACTTGATTAAAAAATTGGGGAAATTGGGCCTATTGGCTTCAAATCTCTCTGGGGTGATGTCAAACAATCAGATTGAGGCTTTGAAGGATCCTGAATAGTGAGAGGCCCCTGGCCACCTTACAATTGTGATATTCTATCCGGGCCAGAGCATCAAGTCAGAGACGCATTATGATAAAGCTGTCACAAGAGGAATCCCTGATCCTACTTCTGTGGGGATCCACACACAGAACGGATCTAACAACCCAACCTAAGATTGATTAAGACTAGCGTAGACACCATGACTTGTCACTAGATATGCACACTTTATCAAACATTCAAATTATTCATATTTTCAGACAGGCTTTTTAGTAGCATTGGTTTTATTCTGTTTTAGCATTTGTACGTGTGTCTGTGTCTTATCTTGTTTCAATCAGAAGAGACTAGTATTCATATTAACGACAAATCACATTGGCAACACATTTGACGCCTAGACACCTGATTGTTCACGGGGACGATGGATCCTTGATGTCTGCCGGGACATGATTCCCCCCTTAAGGTGTCTAGACCTGGTGATGTTGTGAATCTTGATGGAGTGCCTCAGCGCTGGAGGTCCTCATCTTTCTCCTAGACAAGTGGCGCTGATCCCGGAGGTGGAGGGAGTGGAGCATAGTCCCGGAGGTGGAGGGGGTGGAGCTGAGTGCCGGGGGTGGAGCTGAGTGCCGGAGGTGGAGGGGGTGGAGCTGAGTCCCAGAGTTGGAGGGGGTGGAGCTGAGTGCCGCAGGTGGAGTGGGTGGAGCTGAGTCCCGGAGTTGGGGAGGACTACAATCAGTTTCAATGAAAACAGACAAGCCACTTTTGCTGTGACTTGAGTATGTGAAAGGTGCATTATAAATAAACTACTAACCCACCTACTGTGGTCTTTCCAATAAAAAGCCCTTGTCTAAACACATTATATGCTTCACAACTTGACTTGCGTAAGAAGGCAATTAAAGAGGTATGGGAATGCAAGCAGCTGAACGCAGCTTCTCTGGTCAGCATACACCTGGAAGCTGTAGCTGCAAGCTGTGATAATGTCACAGGGACGAGGGAACCAAAGGTTCACCAATAAGAAATAAAGACAGATTCTAATACTATCAGTCAACGGTTTTAGAGATCATGTATCTTCACTTTTGCACTTACTTGCTCTTTTAATTTTACTTTACCTTCATATTGTTTTGTCCCAACCCAATATTCACTTTAACTTGCTGACATTTGGTTGAGGGTATTACCAGAAGTCCACCAAAGTTACAAAATCAAATAAATAATTCTATGATAAAGTAGTCAGACCCATATAATGGCTCATGATATAGCCACTATTTTTTTTACATCCTAACAAAGAGTTGTTTTCTCATATACAGGTATTTGTCAATGTTTCAGAGCAGGAATTCCGTCCTTAATGACACAGATTTGTTTTAAAGCAAAGGATGGAAAGCATTTTAAAAATAGGGGGAATCCCGTTTCATTGCTCCAAACTAAATCTCAGCCCTACCCCTTGCTGTTGATATCCATATGTTCCATGTTCTGGGGACTCCAGGTTGAAGATAAGCTTTAAGTCCTCCATGAGGGAGGAGTCAAGCTTGGAGCAGTCCTCGTCTTTAGGAGTCCAAGCAGCCTGGGAGTCCCAGATATCAGAGATTAATGCTTAACACCTAGAGACACACTTTAAATAGGAAAATATTAGAACAATAGAAAAGGTGAACGGTAAAATAATAAACCACATAGACAAAACCAATGAGAGAGATAACAAAACTATCTATACATGTTGGTACTATTTGGTGTAACACACACACACACACACACACACACACACACACACACACACACACACACACACACACACACACACACACACACACACACACACACACACCCACATGACCACCTTTGTGATCCACAACTGCATTTACAAGATAATTAGTTAAAACTGGTACTACTATTTCTAATTTTTTAACTGCTGAACCTCATACAATTACTCATACACATAGACACATGTGCATGCCCACACAAACACACACGCACACACACAACGCCCCCCCCCCCCCCCCCCCCCCCTCCCACACACACACACACACACACACACACACACACACACACACACACACACACACACACACACACACACACACACACACACACACACACACACACACACACACACGTACACACACTAACCACTCGCCCCTCACCCATTCACTGTGGCTGGAGCCTCCCCTCATTTGGTTGAACAAAAGCAGATTTAATGAAGGAGGGTGAATGCGGAGGGAGAGGCTCCAGACACACTCCACCGGTATGCAGATGGGATTGTGTTAGTATGATTTGAGTGACAGCCCGTGTTATACAGTGTGACCCTGCATTGGGGGTCGCCGTCAAGGCTGGAAGTAAGAATTTGGAGCGACGCACATGCAAGCTTTTTACACTTTGTTATGATCTTGTCTCCAGCAACAATTCTAATGGCAAAAAAAACAAAGCCACTGATTACTGCTTGTCAGAACCATTCTGCTGCATGATTATTGTCTGATATTTATCCCAGAGTTTCTGGTTGGATATTTATCATCAAGTAACTGTACAGCAGTGGGGAGAGTGTTTGTTTTACTTTACCTGGTAACCCAGAACTGCCAGAAACAATTAATACATGCAATAGCATGGGTTTAAACCATAGAGGTCCATTTGTACCAATATTTACATCTTACCAAACTTTTTTCTAAAGCTTTGTTTATATTAGTCAGGATTTGGACAAGGATCAAGTCATAGGACTAGTATGTCAATCGCTGCATATTTCACTGAATATTAGTTGGTTCAGGGGTTGCCTTTGTTTATAACTAGAGATTTAAGTGAAATATTTGCAGACATTCAGCAGCAATACATCACAGCTGGGCTTTCACCATATGTTATTCTCGATTCTATTTTTGCTAGTTCCTTTGATGCGGATGTAAGAGTGTGAAGTTGTGAACCAGGCCCTCAGAGTATCTATATACAGTATTGCAGGTTGCCAGACATCTTTACCCTACTGTTAACCTTATTGTAGATACAATACCTCTAGGAGGAGAGAAAGTCCACTTAGAATTGTGAATACATTTTGGCTAGCAAAGCTCGAAAAGAGATTTGATCCAAAAGATGGGGAATTAAGAATTTGTTGGTTTTGCGTCAAACTTCAAGTGTGTGTGGGTTGAACAAGAGAAAGGTTGTATACAAGCCTCTAAAACACAGTCAATCGACCATGCAGTATTGAAATCCATGAGTATTCCTTGGATCCATATAAAAAAAATTATATATATATATATATATATATATATATATATGACCTGAAACCATTCTTGGAAAGAAAATTGTGCATGACCCATCGGGAGAAGAATTGCCAGATGCATGGTAATTAAGTAACCCTTTCCTTTATAGACCGTTTATTATTATTACAGGAAAGTATTTACCTGTTAAATATATGGTAAATTATAATATATTAATGCGTAATTAACACGTAATTACAGATATAGCTGAAACTGTTAAAAAAAACCTCCATTATTACACATCAACTCAACTTAATACTGTTTAGTTGGGACTGTTTTAGGTAAGGTAATAGCTCACATATAATTGCGTAGTTCCTAGGAAAGGAAGCAACTAATTCTTAAAAACTCCTCTATTACCCATCAATTCAAGTTACAATTGCAGCTATCCAAGGTTATTGTTGGTACCAGCCCAAGTTTACAGCTAGAAATTCCAGTTTACTTTTTTCTGAAATAGTTATTGTTCATGGCTCAACCCATTTATAAAAGGTTTATTAGATTTACCATAGAAACGATGGAATTTTTTTTATATAAGTTGAATAATTACATCAATACTTCACTGAAAATAACCTCCACAGTTGGTGGTGTCATGTTACATATTTTTAAATAAGGGGACGTTCTTGCAAATGTTTCAACCATTGAATCAGTAAGCTGAAACTGTACTGTAAAAGAAAGACTTGTTTGTTGTCATGGTATTACAACGTTCATCCCATATTCCTTGCAATATAATAGTGTCCATGCAATTCAATTTTCTTTCAAACATATAATTTTGCCAAAACTCCCATAATGTATGATAATTTAGTATAAGCAATAACTACATTACGTATGGGATTTTAAAAGCCATTGTATTATGAGAAAAGTTGAAACCTTTGAATTCATTATTTTTAAATATTAAACTTTGATAACAAGGGCATCGGAATGTATTTGTTTTTTAATTGACTTCAAATATGGAATTTCAAGTTGTGCCATTAAAAAAACAAAATAAAAAAAATATTTGTTTCAATGTTCATTGATGATGTTGTTACAAATTCGTAGCAGGGTATTCAAAGGACAGGCCTAATAATCCATATAGTCCAGAAAATGTTAAGGGGGGTTAGACCACGGATGGCTGTGGCCTATACGGCTTCCCGCCTCCTGGCTTCAGGACCATATGGCCGGCTGGCTGCAGCGTACTTTGACATATATTATATATTAAAAATGATATCATCTATAACAGAAACATCCCAGAGTGCCTCATCATCGTCCCATTACCCTAGAAGGTTAGACCGAGTGAACTGGTTTTACAGACTACTGCCCTGTGGTTAAAGAGCCCCACCTAGATACCACTGTGACTGTGTTGATCAGCAGTGTGGATGGTTTAAGAATAAAGAGACGAGGTAGCCCTGCTGGTGAGACGGTGTGGGGACCAGACTACGGTGGTTATTGGTGACTCCAGAAAACACTGAGAGCCCCGCCACTCAATCTTTATCAACAGCTACTCAGTGGAGGTCCTCCCCTGCTCTTGGTCTACTTCTTTCAGTTGACCTGAACTTCAGCCTCAACACAGAGGACATTGTCCCCCAGCACCTCTATCCCCTACCCTGTCTGAGGAAGTGTGGCATCAGCATAGGATGGCTTCTGTTTTTCTACAGAAGCCCCGTTAGAGAGTGTCCTCGCAAAAGGCCTTAAAGTGTGGTATGGGAACATCACTGTTCCAGGCAAGAAGGCAGCCCAGGGGGTGATGAGGGGCTGTTCTCTTCCCAAATAGGATGTTTCTCTATGGAGGTCCCAAAGGCCCTCTGCCGTCTGGACTCTACATTATCAATCACTACAGTGAAAGGAAAATCCTCATTCCATCAACCTCCTTTAAAAGTGGTGTAGGAAAGGCAAGAGTTAAGAGCTATTCTTTGAATGTAATTGCCCTGGCATAGTGCTGTGCGAATATCTGTTTCTGAGTCGACTGCGCCTGCCTCTTTTTGAGGCAATATCGATTTTAGACCTCTTCCAACTAATTTCTAAACAATCAGGGTGACTCTTCCCTGATTGGTTTGAAGAATTCATCTTGCCTGTCAATCACAGGTGTGTGAAATGCAACCACCCTCTTCCGCACTTTTCTAATCTCTCCCCTAACCTAGAGGCTGTGTGGTACAGGGGCCTCTCCTATAGGGCCCCAAACCTAGAGGCCGTGTGGTACAGGGGCCTCTCCTATAGGGCCCCAAACCTAGAGGCCGTGTGGTACAGGGGCCTCTCCTATAGGGCCCATAACCTAGAGGCTGTGTGGTACAGGGCCCTCTCCTTGACTTCATTTGAGTTGGATTAGTAAAACAAGAACATAGGCCCACTTATATCCTTGGTTATAACAATTGGACAGAAGGGTCATTTTAATTACATTTGGTGGTTTTTGAGGGGGATGAATTAACCAAACAAATAATCTATAGTATTAATGTTCTTAAAAGTTGGATAAACTCACATTGCTCAATATTGAATAGTGGTACATGAGGCACGCCATGAGTTCCTGTGAGGGACAACAAAATGAATTATTCTATGGAGCTGTGGTGCAATAAATTGTTCTAGCTCAACCATGTGCAAAGAGTGGAAACAACTATTGAGCAACGGCTCATCAACGCATATGTACCAACTGTCCAGCTGGCTGGCATCACTTACCCAGAGTGGGACAACTTCCTTCTCTGCATACTCTAAAGGGGAGTTGTCATGGACAGTGACTGTACAAGCTCATATATTAAAGCGCTTCCCATTGGTAGGACCGATGGGCAGAGAGGGGCGGGATCCTCAAGCAATATGGTTGTGCTCAGGTCTATTTAAGCTCTTTGATTTGTGCCAACCCTCTTACTCCTTTTCTTTTGTCTCCAGGATTCCAGTAATTGGAATCAACACTCACAAACCAGACACTCTACTGGCCTATGCATTGCTTCATGACAACCTGCATGCATTCAAACATGTTCTTCCTTATGTTTAATTGATCATAGTTGAGAGATATTGAAACAACGAATATCCATTGACTTTCTGCATGAGGCTTACAATATCAAGTAAATATCTATTTATTTGATATTGTATTGTTGCTGCTATGTGTGTGTTGAGGAAGCAAGCATAAGTATTTTGCTCTTGTGTAATATGAATGTAATAAAAGCAAATCTGATTCTGATTCTGATATACCTGCAGCCATTAAAGGTCTAGAGGTGTATGTATAAAAAACGATATGGTCTCTAGAGATTTAATTTACATTTGGTTTATTTCTATAATTCAAATTGGACGAAGAAATCGGTGTGAATTTATTTCGGTGCGTGTGCGTCAGTGTTGCGGGGATGAATTATAGCCGGTAGAGGGGGACAGAGAGCTGACAATAATACCACATACACTTTACATACGTAAAACTCACTTCTGAAACGACAGAGCTCGAGTGTAGGCTAATATTTAATCTTATTAGATTTACACTCCTGTTTTTTTAGGAAACGGATGACACGAATGATATTCTCTCCTTTTTTCTGTAACCCCACCCCCATGTTTCATAACCGTTGTTGCTACAGATGGCCCATTGTTCCTAGTGCTCCCTGTGCCTTGTGGTCTGGAACATATCTGGACACCCTTGAATATTATTCCTCTCCCACCAGAAATAGAATAATAATAATAATATTAATATTAATAATAATAATAATAATAATAATAATAATAATAATAATAATAATAATAATAGTTTCAGTAAACAAATTATTATAATTATATATCTATTTTTTAAATTTTTACTATATTGTCATTTCTCAACTATCCATTGATTGAACTATCTATTTGCCAAGATTGAAGAGCTTCTCCTTTCTCTCTCCTCCCTCTCTCCATTTCTTTGGTGGGTGGTAAATGTGGGTGTGCTAAATGGGGTTTGGGAGTTAAATAGGTCTATGAGAAGGGATTAAGCTGCCTCGAAAACAGGGTAAAGAAAACCTCTGCGTCCGTCATCCAGCGTGTGTTTGTGTGTGTGTGTGTGTGTGTGTGTGTGTGTGTGTGTGTGTGTGTGTGTGTGTGTGTGTGTGCGTGCGTGCGTGCGTGCGTGCGTGCGTGCGTGCGTGCGTGCGTGCGTGCGTACGTGTGTTTGTGTCTGCGTGCGCAGACAGAGAGAGGGACTGGTCTAATTAAAAACAGGGCCATATTGTGTGGCCCCGAGGGCAGACTCCAGTGAGCACTACGGGGACTGAGAGGTGGGAGGGGTCAGGGGGACGGGGCCTGAAGTCTCACTGCTATAACTGGCTGGCAGAGGACCAATTGGGGAGGGGGATTTAATTCCATATTTGGATTATGCAGATCAATCAGACTGGCAGATTAGGCTACCCATAACAGAGTCTATTTGGGGTAGGAGATTAAAAACTATTTTTTAAGTGTTTTGTTGGGTGACCCCAAAACACAAGTCATGAAGAAAAAAGCAAAGGGCAACACATGGTCCACAGAGGAAGACGGATGAAACATCCTTAAACTCAAAACCAAGGATTGCTTTACCTCAAATAACAACGATCAATGAATTAGCCTGCCAATAAACAATCTGTTTATTTATCAGTTACTGTTGTAAAAGTCCAAATGTAACCAGAGTGCATTTTGTGTTGTGGACCAGCCTGCTGATAATTTATATGAAATAGATACAATACAATGTTTTGTTTTCCACAAGAAAGCATAAAAAAAAACTAATTTAAGGTAAATTATAATAACAAATGTTAGGATTATAATCAAAAGTTATTGTAATGAATACAACAATAATATTATAATTACACACTATACTATTTTATAGAAAATGATAGATATGTGGGTTCCAGATAGTGTGGCATGGTGCAGGGGTTGAGTTGGAGGATGGTTAACCACCCTTTTCATCACATTAGCTCAAAATTCCTTCAACTGTGTGTCTAAATGGATGGGCCCCATATCAGGGCTAGCGTCCTGCCGGGAGGGCATATGGACTGCTTTGTTGGAAGGAACTGAGTGTGTGTGCAGGGTCCACCAATCACTGAGCTGGCCCGGGGAGCTAAACAAATTGATTGGCAGGCTTAGCGCTGGGCTGGTAACGGCGAGAGGACCGGCCCATTCATCCACACACATCTCGAGGAATAATATACAACTATTGAAACGGCAATGGATGTGGTCAACATTTGTCAATGTTTCAAAGCTGGATTTGTCCCTATCTTAACAACACGTATATTCTATCTATCTTGGTAAACCTAATCATCATTTCATAAAGACTGAGTGCTGGATTGATATGCGTAGATTTGTTGTGAACATGGATCATAATGTTTCCTCAAATGTGTTTTGCATGGTGATACATGTCATATGATAACACACAACTCCTGAAAGCCTTGTTTAAAAGACTATAAACCTCTGCACATCATGTGGACGTTTTTTTCTGTGTAAAACCTTTTTCCGGAGCTTCAAGTGTAAATGTGTGTGGAAAACATTGTTGTTGGCAATATCCCAAGCAACAGGTGTCTGAGGAATACTTCATAAGAATCACTAATGTATGACGATATAAAGACAATGTGGAAGGGAAATTAGAAAGTCAATGTATTTTTAATGAATATTAGAAAGACAACCCCTTTTTGAGGGTCGGTTTTGTTTGGTAAGTAGTCTATTCACGAGGCAAAAAATAAATAAATTTGATGATAAATGTAAAGGGGAAACTAAGACAAGAGACAGACGGACTGTGTAGTGAGCTATGCCAAGGTGAACGGACCAATGGCTACACAGATTAGCAGGGCAACAATTAGCCAGAGCCAGTCAAGCCATCAAAACAAAAACGCCTTGCCGTTGAAATTTCTTGGTCCAGTATGTCACGCATAATTCATGACAATTTAACTAAAAAGTGCAGTGACACACATCTATTATTTGAAGCGCGCACACACACACACAAACACACACACACATCTACATCTACACACACACACACACACACACACACACACACACACACACACACACACACACACACACACACACACACACACACACACACACACACACACACATTAATTGCATAAATATAGTTTAAATTCCCTTTCATTCTTCCTTCAACAAGTTGTTGTATAAAACTAAATGAATGTTGGGGTTAATGAAGCCTTTATTGCTTCCCAAAAAACAAAAAAAACGGTTTCTGTAGACTTTACACAGTATATATGCAATACAATAGTAACACCCACATGCACACAAACATATACATGTGCACGCTTATATTGCATCATAACTTTCAAGTAGGAGTATTCAAAACAATTCGTTTCAGGGATGTATGCAATCATTTTTATTTTGAAAAACATTCAAAACATATTCACAGGCACAGTTGTTTGAATGTCATACAATCAAGCTAAGGTACATTAAGCCACACACTCACACTTCACATGCACAGTTGACTGAAACAGTGTGCTTGCTTGGCTGTCTGTGGGTGGAGGGACCCAGCTGCCTGTATTGGCCGGCCACAAAGCACTGATGTTATTGACAGCTAAAGGCACAAACAGTATGAGACACATTAACAACCTGAACCCAAACAGAACTTGAATCATATTCTTTGTATCTAATGTAATGCTTCATTTCAAAAGAGGATATTCATTGGACCTGGCGGGAGGCACAAAGTTTTACAATGCTTTGTTCCAGAGTAGAAGTCATATTTGCTACACAGCTTGAGTTAACTGCCTTTTGTGGTTCACTTTAAAGGAAAAGATATAAAAGCGTGTGTGTGTGTGTGCGTGCGTGTCTGTGTGTGTGTGTGTATTTTGTGTGCATGTGTGTGTGTGTGTGTGTGTGTGTGCTTCTTTGTGCATGTGTGTGTATGTGTGTGCGTGGGTATGTGTGTTTGTGTATGTGTGTGTGTGCGCGCGCGCGTGTGTGTGTTTGTGGGTGTGTGAGTGTGTGTGTGTTTGTGTGTGTGTGTGTATGTGTGTGTTCGTGTGTGTTTGTGTGTGTGTGTGTGTGTGTGTGTGTGTGTATGTGTGTGTGCGTGTGTGGGTGTGTGTGTCTCTGTCTGTGTCTGTATGACCTTATGTTTGTGTTAAGCCATTGTAGGAATTTAACCAATGGTCAAGTTATTCATATGTGCTAGCGTGCACACTTGTATTGAAACCACATTTGATTGTTTGATTATTATCATATTCAAAGCACTGTTTATATACAGTATGTATATATACATTTAGATAAAACAAAACAAAACAAAAAAAAAAAATATATATACTGTATATATTAGGGTTCTACGGTGCGTGCCCTTACTTACGAAGAATACCAACATGAATCTATCATAAAAACAGTGAATAGAGATTGGTTAAAGACGATCATGAGAAACACCAAAAGCTACCTGATAAAGAAGCAAAAAGGCACGAGTAACAATTTGGGGCAAACAACCTATAATAATATCCATGAATTTTTATTAAGTGGCTTTGCACCCAATTACGAAGCAATCTGGCGCTATTGTGCATTTCCAGATATGTTTCGTTAAAATATACAATTAAAGTTACAATTTGATCAAGAGAATTGTTCACATTTTATGAATTCCATTTTGCATTGACTATATTAAAGATTAAGCTTGGATGATCTGTTTTAGTACACATTTAAGAAATTATATTGACGGAATGCTCGTTCCGATAAGAAATCAAGAAAACAATCCATTTCTCCAACGTGGCCAGCTTGGACACCGACATAGGTCCTTATTTAGGACAATTGCTAGAGAAATTCTGCAATTAATAACACATTTGATGTTTGTGAATTTAAAATAACATTTTGAAAGTCAAGAAAGATGCAGTTTGTCTTACAAATTTTGAAGTGAGTACTACAAACACAAAAGTTACGTTAGCGACGTCATACCTTTCTCTCTCAACAAGCTACCTAGAGCTGTTTAAAGCTAATTAAACAACTTAAGCATTAACTTATGTTAATTAAATATATATTTTTGTTTCATTTTTTGGAATCCCAGGAGCAAAAGGTCTTGCTCATTCTTGCGCTTCCTGGATGATAGAAGAGACAGGATCGCTGGATAAACCACTAGGTAATATATAATAATAATATACATGTCGGTGTTGGGACGTTTATTGTGTGAGCAGGAGATGTAGTACACTGACAAAACTAAATGTTACTTTAATGTTTGCGACAAATTGCAATTCCTTGAATTGCAAAATAATCTTTTGCGTTGACAAATAACATGATCTTACTACTATAATATAGTAGTAAGTTACTGAAGTTACTCATGTGCGCATGTGCCAAGCAGCCTGCAGGTCATACAAACACAGCACGCGCAAACACATACATACACCGCAACCACACACATGCGTACGGACATACATGGAAACACACAAGAACACACACACACACACACACACACAGACACACACACACACACACACACACACACACACACACACACACACACACACACACACACACACACACACACACACACACACACACACACACACACACACACACACACACACACAGACACACACACAGACACACACAGACACACACACAGACACACACACAAACAAACACACACACACACACACCGCACGTCAAGGCAAAGGCAGCGACATATACACGAAAGCGCACACACACACGCACGCGCACACTCCATATGTAAAGAAAAAGGCAGCGACATACACGCCGAGCTAAGACGTTATGTTTATAAACATAACGGCTACGCCGTCGACAAAGTCTCCCAGGTAACACATTCTGTCTATAGAAGGTATAAATTGTGATAAAAATTGTGATACAATTTTGCATAAAATGTCTATGTTCTGTATTTTGTTGAGTTGTGTACTTACATTATCCAAATTGTTTCCAACAATGCTCAAACTCGTTTTATACACAGTAAAGGTACATTTGTTCACAAAACAAAAGAATCATCTACCATTGCTGAAGAGAAACTTATTTTTAGGACACGACGGCCAGCGAAATATTTGATTGAACATTAGAGTATGATCATGGGAAAGTACAGGCAGCGAAGTCACCAAGGATACTTTCAGGGAGACAATGGTTGAACAAGATCCTTATATGGAAATGTTTGCATTGTGGGTAGGGAATAAACAGGTCAGGTGGGTGGGAATAATAATAATTATAATAAAAAAATATTTTATGTAGCGCCTTTCAGGATACTGAAGGTCGGTTTACAAGAGTGGGAGGTGAGGGTGTATGTGTAGGCAACTGAGTGTGAGTGCAAAATGCGCAAGGCGCTGGGTGTGGTCGTGAGTTAGAGGCTATAGGCCTCAGAGAAAAGGTGTGCTTTCGTGTACTTTTTGAAAGTCTCCACGGAAGGGGCACAGCGGATGTGGGGTGGAGCTGATTCCACAGAGTGGGGGCGGACGCGCAAAATGCCCTGTCCCCAAAGTTCTTGAGTCTCGTGCGGGGAATTGCCAGGTGGTCCTCATCAGAGGACCTGAGGGACCGCAAGGGGGTGTAGAGGTGGTGGAGGTCAGAGAGGTAATGGTGGGCCAGAGCATGAAGGGACTTGTATGTGAGTAATAGAATTTTAAATTTAATGCGGAACTTGCCTGGTAACCAGTGGAGCTGCATCAGGGTGGGGGTGATGTGCTGCCAGGGCTTAATGCTAGTTAAGACCCTCGCAGCTGAGTTCTGCACATATTGCAGTCTGTCCAGGGCTTTAGAGGGTAGACCGGTGAGTACGGCATTGCAGTCGTCCAGGTGGGTAGAAATGAAGCAGTGGATCAGGGTTTTGGTAACTGAGTCTGAGAGTGAGGGTCGGAGTCGTGTGATGTTCTTTAGGTGGTAGAATGCAGATCTTGTGACGTTCTTAATGTGGGACTGAAATGATAGGGTGGGGTCCATGATGACACCCAGGTTTCAGACTACGGGTGATGGGGTGATGGAGCAGCCATCCACTTCCAGGAGTAGATCACCAACCTTTCTCAGCAGTGACTTGGGGGCCACCACCATGAGTTCATTTTAATTGCTGTTCAGTTTGAGGAGGTTGGAGGTCATCTAGGTTTTTAGTTCTTGCAGACAGTTGATGAGTGGACCAGGCGGGAGCTGAGTGGAGGGTTTGGTGCTGATGTATAGTTGAGTGTCATCAGCATCAGTGGAAACTGGGGGAGCATGTATATGGTGAAGAGGAGAGGGCCGAGCACAGATCCCTGTGGTACGCCATGATTGACTGGAGCCAGGGTGGAGTTGGCATCTTTCAGGGTGACATATTGTTTGCGGTTGGAAAGGTAGGACTGAAACCAGAAGAGAGCTGAGCCCCTGAGGCCGATGAGCTCAGAGAGACGGTAAAGAGGATGGAATGGGAAACTGGGTCAAGGGCTGCAGAGAGATCGAGGAGGATGAGAATGGAGATCAGGTTATTGTCGGCTGCAGTGAGAAGATCATTGGTGATTTTAGTGAGGGCGGTCTCAGTACTATGTCGAATTCCGAAGCCTGATTGGAGGGGTTCAGAGAGCTCATGGTGGGACATGTGATGTTGGAGCTGGGAAGCCACTGCTCTTTCCAGGATTTTACTTGGGAAAGGAAGGTTGGAAATCGAACAATAGTTGTTTGGGTCGTCCGGGTCCAGACCAGGCTTTTTCAGGGTGGGAATAACTGCTGCTATTTTGAAGCCTGAAGGCACCACACCAGAGTCCAGTGAGCAGTTGATGATGGCGGCAATAGAGGGACAGATGAAAGGGAGGCAGGTCTTCACCAAGGGGGTAGGCATAGGATCCAGCTTGCTGGAAGAGGACTTAGCTTTGACACCAAGTCAAGCACCTGGTCAGAGTCCAGTATGGTGAAAGAGGAGAAACAGCACTGCAGTGGACAGGCAGTAGGGGTGTCGGCACCAGGATGGGGGGGGGGGGGGGGGGGGGTGAAGTGAAGCCACTGTTCCAGCTGGAATTCAAACACTATGAGATACAAGAGAGTTTTGGGCTGAGAGTTTTATGGTGTTTTTCGAGGTAAGGGAAGCATCAGAAGGCAGAAGAGGTAAGGGAAGAAGAAAAAAAAGGCAGCAGAAAGCGGGAGCCCTCAAACCATTTTTGTTACATTTATCGTGTGCATTTCATTTTTCACACATGTAACAAAAAAGTAATCTTCCTTTAAGCCTCAAAGGTTCACAGTCAGCTCCAAGGCTGTTGCAGATGCTCTACAAGGTGTGCGGACTCAGGGTGGACGGGTATCCTCCAGGATGGATAGTGTACCCTGCATATCAGGGACCAGAAGCTGCTCCACTCATCTTACAACCTAATAAGGAATATAAGTGATTAATAGCAAATACTGTTTTATAATGAAGCAAATGATAACTCCTGAAGGAACATCAATGGATAAGGCATATTATTCATCCGGGAAGCAGCATGTTTTTCAAGTACAATTTTTGAATAGAAAATGTTAAAACAATATCTTGCAGGTAAAGGATAATGTACAGGTTGTACAGCGAAAGGGGGTCAGCAGTAATGTACTACTTCACTATACAATCTGTTGACTACCTTCTGTATTTCTTGGCAGCATAGTATTTCCAGTTTGGTAGGCATTCATGCACAAATTGCGCAGTTTGCACCAAGATAAGAAATTACTTAATATACACTTCAGTCAGCCAACAAACACACAGTTGTTACTTTGATTTTAGAGCATTACAGTTAGAAGGTTATAGCTGAAATATAGGATAGCTACAACATTACGTCTTGCCACATAACTACTTGCCACATAGCTAACTTATATTTAAGATAGAATGTTGAAATATAGCTACAACATAACTACTTACCACGGTGAAACGTACGGCTCGACTCCAGGTTGTGACGATCTGTCGGGTGAAATTGATTGTTTGGCCTTAATTTGTGATTCTATATCCAACTCGAGCTCAAACAGGAACAACAGGACCAAAGCCATAGACACTGACCATGTTTACAGCTGCCCAGAACTCACGCGCTGAGCGTCTGACCAATAAAACAAAGCGGGTCAGCCAGAGCACACTGGGCTTTACGCTCAAAGCAGTTTTGCAGAAATGAATAGGGTGAGTGACCCGTATTTTCAACATTAAAGCATGTAGGCTAAATGTATTCTCCAAGTACTCAAAATTTGTTAATTGAACACAAAAAGGGCATGATATGAACTTTGCCTTTTTGCCAATCTTGCAAATTAAGAGGGCTCAGTCACATTAAACACCATCCACATATTCGCCTATCGGTTCCACCTTTCCAAATCCCGTCTTTCATGGACACCTCCACATGTTCTTCTGTGGGCTCTATGGTGATACCTATCATACGCCCTTGTGGATTGTATGTCTGATTGCCTATTTATGAGCGCGTGTGCCAATAGTGTTTGACAATAGCTTTGTGTTCAGATGGTATTTGGCCAGCCTGTAGTGCCTTGGAGAGGACGCAAACAACATGCAGGTGTATTCACACCGCTCAAGGGCTTCTTTATCTACCACACATGTTTAACAGGCGTTCGCTTCTGTCGTTGGACCCACCCCCTAGGGAGGTCCCTAGCACTCAGTGTGAGCAATAGCAAGGCAAATATATGCCGTATCTCTGTGATAGATGGCTTATTCACACTATAGTGCCTGTGTTTGTCCAGGCCCTCAGCACGTGTGCAAATGTGTTGAGTTTACCATGTATTGGTATAGCAATACGAAAATATTAAAATATATATTCTATATAATATACCATCATATAGTGATATATTCATTTAATCCTTGCTCTCAGCTATCTGAACATTACTTGTTGTTACCTGCATTGCATGTGTGGTAGAGGCATTAACCAATCAGAAAATAATAATTGTCAAATTTGCAATCCCAAAGAACACACTTATGTTTACATATCAGAGATCGGGACTTTGTTGTTTGCGACTAGGACTCGAGTCACACTTAAGTCGCAAACACAGTGACTGTCTTCTTAACAAATGTACAATAGCTCAAATCGAGCGCTCACACTAAGAACTGTGATATAATCAACATGAGAAACTTTGCATTAATACAAGAAAAAAACTAACACCAAAAACTTACACTATTTTTATTAAACTTAAATGTTGCTTCTTTCCTTTGTATTGATATTTGATATATTAATATATTACTTTGTAATATAGTAATATATTAGTTTTATGGCATAACATTCTGTCATATTGTTGGGACTTGGACTAATGGAGACTTGACACTTCACTTGGACTAGCAAAAATGACTTGTGTGTGACTTGTGTGGTTAAGGCAGAACATTGGAATGTAATGCAATTCATACCTTGTTACTTTACTTTGTTACCAGATAAAGGT
>OLKM01002043.1:0-20000 GCA_900291075.1 Melanogrammus aeglefinus | reverse complement strand
AATCTGGAGTTCTGGCCCGTATAAAGCATCTTCAATATGAAGGTTTACAGTCACAGACTATTAACAACAGGAAATAAATATTCCTTTACAATGCAAGAAAGTGGACGTGATTCAGAGGATGGGCCATTGTAGCGATCGAGCAGAAAAGACTCGTTAAACCACTGGCTCGCCCAGCTCTTTCAATCAATCCAACTTTTCTTTATCCACTCATCAAAATAAGAGCAGGGCTGATTTTGAATGACGGACGGAATGACAATCGACAGACATATGTTTTAGTTTCTTCCTTTCCAATTGTAGATTTTATTTTCACTGTGAATATGATTGGTTTGTAGTCATTTATATAAGTCAGTTTGTATGTCATCATAAATAAGATACACCTGAGAGAGACAGATAAGGCAGGTTTTACGTACAGGTAGTGTAATTTGGATACACGGTAAGGCATCATACATGATTTGTACCGAGACGCAGACATAGAGAACCCAAACATAAGATCAGGACCCTAAAATGATCTAAATGCTAAAATGACATGCAAAACACATTTGGTCCCATTCTATTCTGCTTTTGCCTGTGAAAGAACGCGTTACCTTCACTCTGATCCAGGGACAATTTGACACAGACACATCAAGGTCAACAGGTGCAGATTACATTGGTCATACTTGTCGAGCCTTTCTATTTGGGCCCCTCACTCCATTCTAATGAATATTCATATTATTGGGACAGACAGCTTTTGTTGTGCCCTTAATTTGTCAACCTGATTATGACGAAAACCCTGTACACCACAGCCATGCAAGCACTCACAAATTCACAAATGCATGTCCCCACAGACACACCCCCCCCCCCACACAACACACACACACACACACACACACACACACACACACACACACACACACACACACACACACACACACACACACACACACACACACACACACACACACACACACACACACACACACACACACACATAACCATCTTATATAACCATCTTTTCCATAACTATATATCACACGACATATACATCATAGAGCAAGGGCCAGTGATGTAAAAACCTTTCTTTCACAAATGTCAGTAAGGTAGGGTGGTTGTGAGCAAGTTCCTTTAAAACCTATTGTGGCTGATGAAGTTAACTTTGACGATTACACTTTTATTAGCTGTAATTTGCATTTTACCTGGCTAATAACTGTACACTGTATTGTGTTGTGTTGTATTGTATTGTATTATAGTACTTAACTGTGTAGCAACTGCAGTAGCTGCTATCATTGCTGTAACACGGGGAATTGGTTAGCCTAGTGATTGTTGTAATTGCACTTGGTTCTATGAACATCCTTTCTGTACCGACAGCGATATAGTGTTGCACTTCTTACGTCAAATGTACTTATTGTAAATCGCTTTGGATAAAAGCGTCCGCTAAATGCCCTAAATGTAATGTAAATGTAATAAACGCGCACCGGTGCGTGCATTTGTGTGTTTGTATGTGTGTGCATATGTGTGTGCACGTGTGTGTGTGTGTGTGTGTGTGTGTGTGTGTGTGTGTGTGTGTGTGTGTGTGTGTGTGTGTGTGTGTGTGTGTGTGTGTGTGTGTGTGTGTGTGTGTGTGTGTGTTGTGTGTGTGTGTGTTTATATATATTTTAGCTTCAGCCTTATATTTTGGTCGCAATCTATAACATTGTTAAAGCCCCTCTAATCTCTCCGTGGCCCTGGTGAGAAGCCCTGATATTGACTTTGTAATAATTGGTCTGCATGCTTAACAAGCTTAGCTGACATGACAGCCACTGATAAGTCTGGACAGGGGGAAAGGGGGAATGCTGTTTACTCAGGCTTACAGCTCTGTCAATACAGAAGCCGAAAGGTTTCGATACTAGCAGCATATAAGCTATGCAACATGATTTGACATCTTGGTTGAACCTCTGGTCATTTGGCCTGCTTTTCAATTTTACAGAAGTCTGTATAATATAGAACAGGTAATTATTACTAATGAGTTTGGATGGGATGATCATGAAGCACGATTACCATCGTGTTTTTTTTGTATTTGATTGCTAATGGTCTCGTGTCTCATATTGTTTTATTACAAATCACATCATTTATGATTGCGGTGTGATTGTGATGTTGATCATTTGGGTTCTATACACATTCCCATCAGTATGTGACTGATTGATTTGTCAATCAATTCTTTGCTTTGATTGTTCATCCAAGACCACAAAAAACACAGTCTTATCCATCCATCATTCATCCCTCCATCCATGATTCCCTTGACCTGTATCAGAAGTCAACCTTGGTCTTTGTAGCGTGGTGCGGTTCACTGGTCCCTCCGGCCCTCTATGGGCTGATCAAACAGAGTCCACAGAGCTGACAGGGAGCGTGCGGCGGTGGAAAGGCCACTGGGTTTCGGATGCTAAAGCACATTGAAGAACACACACTGACCCCTTGGGCTGGTCACCCACAACTCACGACCACACACTGGGGCCATAATGCAACCCCGGGCCCTACCCCTCTCTTAACACTAATACTTAGACTATCAACACACACGCCCACACACGCATAGACACAAACACACATTTGCAGCAAGTATGGCCCAATCAAGCAGTGTAGGCCACCCTCAGCAAGGCCAACTATTTCTTTCTTTCTTGGCCTTAGACCCTGAAGGAGAACCCTCCCCCAGTTGCTTAGCACAACCCATTACATTTTGCGCCATAGATCACCTCTGACACATTGATAATTTACTCCGAACAGATAAGAAGTGGCCAGCACCAGTCCGGTCCCAGGGGCTTCTTACCACAGTCCTCAGCTAACATTCAGAACTATCAAAGATGGTCACAGTATTTCCTCATATATTTGTTTGCCAGCTTTGCCACATTTAACCTACACCCAGGAGTTGAGGTGGGGATGGGAAAATAAAAACCTCTTTCCTATGTTTTTGTTTTCTTTCTTGAAGTAAATTTAGTTCAGTTGATCACTGTTACAGATTATACAGATTACATTAGAAAACATTGTGAAAGTTATTTCAATGCCTAGAGTGGATTCAAACAAAGACCACGATAATTTGTTTGTTTAAAGATTCTCCAAATAAGCTGCAGTCAAGACGGAAATAGAAACCATACAATTGACATTGAAGATTAAGAAAAGAGAGATCCTAGAACAGGAATCTACAACATTATTTGTCTTTGATTTCAACATACAGTTCTTGCTTTATTTTTTCTGACACTTTTCATCTCATTTTGTGTATTAGTAGGGGTAGTAATCCGCTCAGCACAGTGCAGTCATTAACAGCGATGCAACGCCTCATTCCGGTTGGCAGGTTGCATCACGTCATCAACTTCAAAACTTAATAAACCTCCATGCTGCATTATGTATAAACTTTGTTTTTGGCCAAATATTCAAGTCCAAATAAGTAATATTCAGCCTACAGAGAATGCAATTTATAAAGGGAGGTTTCTAAAAAGAACATGTTGTTAGCAGGACCTACAAGCGTGATAAATTTCAGTTTGCCTTTTGTCAGTGAATACGTCTGGGCCCATATGGTTGACTACAAAAGTATGTGAAAGCAGCATTTAAAAAGCCAGGCCTACCACATTAAAGCCTATAACAATCTCTGTTCATGGTGAGTTATCTCTCTCAATTAATCACCCCCCACAATGGGATTTCTGATGCGTTCAAGCCCCCTGAAAGCTGCAGGTCAGGGCAAGGGCAGACTGAGTCTTTAGTTCCCCATTCTCAGTCCTCTCTGCCCCTTTCACTTCATCATTTCTCCTCAACTCCTTTGCAGAAAAAGCCCCTTGACAGTGTTTTTTTTATTTATTCTGTAAGGTAAATGAAACAAAACGATCGAGTATCAAACAACTAAAAAACAAATAGAGAAAGATAGATGCGGAGAGATCCTATGTTGTAGAGCCAAGGCCAGTCTAATAGAAGCCAATGAGTGAGATGGAGCACTGACTGACTGACTGACTGACTGACTGACTTGCTGACTTGCTGGCTGGCTGAGGGTCTTTTCGTCTGTTCAACGCCACTCTGGTCACGCCGACAGCTCAGTGTTGGGCTTGCGAATGCTATTGTATTGTCATTTCTCCTCCCCATTCCAATGCTGTCTGAATGGGTTTAACCACTGGTTTAGATTCAGTTACACGGTTTCGGTTGAAAGTCTCCCCCTCCCACCACTTTCGGCTCCTTTGGTTCCCTGGGCTGACCTGTTTAGAAGCCACCGTGGAAATGTCATGTTGCCCCTCCCATTGGACAATCTGGACACTTTCTTTGATACATAACAACAACAAAAAGAGAATAGCTTAGAACCACCGCCCTCTTTTCCGAAACGCCTGTTTGTGTTCGAGAGTAACATTGTGGGAGTAGACTGTTAAGTGGAAGATACACTCAGTTTTTCGACGCAATAATGAAACAACTTCCATCGGTTTCGTTTGACGTATTCTAATATTTTAAGTGCCAATGTGTTGGTGTGAGCGTTTAATCCCCGGACTCCTTAGGAAGTCAAAGCTCTGACACTGAAGATGAACCTTATTACCAGTTTCACTCAATCTGGCCGCAATTTTAATTTTGTACAGAAGGTATACCTTTCCAATACAATGTGTGCATAAATTGTCTTTTGTCAACTTTTATTTTTATTAACTTCCTCCCAGAATCCAACCTAAAATGATGATACAATCCTGCTACTCTTCTCTTCTGAGTCTAACAGTATATTTATGCATGCCTAGATGTACACAACACATAAAGAAACGTAGAGGAAACTTCTTTTTTTTTAACTCTCTCATAGCAACACAACCCTTTCTATATTAACTCCCACATTCCCTCAAACAGTATCTGGGACAAACGTTGGACTTTTGCCATGTGCCTAATGTTTCTCATTTGTTATGCCTATAGTACTGTATCGGACATGGTGGAATTTCAATTCTTAATGGTTTGAACTGAGCTGCAAATCCTCTTGAATCAAGAAAAGAAGGTATTTGAGACATTTACATGTATTTATTTAGCAGATGGTCTTGTATTGCAATATTGACGCATGTTCAAACTTTAGTTATTCATCTTATCTCATCATAAGAACTATTATTATTATTTTTACTATTTTGCCTCCTACAAAGGTACTTAGTTGCTGCAATGACTGAAAAACAGACAGAATGCAGGAGGCAACGTAAAACCAACACCCTTTGTATTTTTTAGTGAACCTCTGATTGCTTGTATAACTTTACTAGCCAATGGTAAAAGACTAATCAGTTCAGCCTGAACTGTCTAATAGACTAATCAGTTCAGCCAGAGCTTCTGGCTCTGATCTGTAATGTCCTCAGTACTCGGCAATGCTTGACCTTTCCCTTTTCCTTCATTGCCTGTTATTGTCTCCACTGGCATTTTGCTTTGGATACAAGCTTCTCCCTTAACTTGTTAAATATGATAAAAACGACTTTCCTGTCCCACTTAAATAAATTATTCTCTCGTTCAAATAGGTAGCCCTGTCATCAATTACTCTGCAGTCTTTATGCAGCTGTCAATTAACTCATTCAATAAATAGATCTAAATCTGCTTTTATAACTGAGGCCACTTTCCCATTCTTCAGATAATTGCATTAAAGGCTGTGTCACTTTTTCAGTTCATTCTGCATTGATCTAATCTAAACCATTGCATATGTCTGACACGTATGGGTGATAATCTGACTTTATTGGATAATGCCAGCAGGATGTGATATCTATGAAAGAAATCAGGCCCTATTCATCATTGATGAAATGGCTTTGCATGTAATGCTTTGATGTTTACTTATTACACTTTATATAAAATCATGTTAAGTTCGAGGTTACACTACACAATTTAGATTTTAAATGGGGAGCCTTATTTAAATATTGGCTCTATATACATATATGTATATATATGTATATATATGTATATATATATATATATATATATATATATATATATATATATATATATATATATATATATATATATATATACGTATATATGTATATATGTATATATATATATATATATACGTATATATGTATATATGTATATATATATATATATATTATATATATATATATATATATATACACACACACACACACACACAGTATATGTATATATGTATATACAGTATATATGTTTTAAATTCCTTTTCCATTATTGATGATAAAAAAAGTATATATTCAAATGACATATGATTATATATAATATCAATATCTGAATTCCTAACCAGAGTCAGCTCTTTAAAGGATCAATTAAATAGCATCTAAGATATTCTTTTAGTTCTGGGGTTTAAAAGTTAACAGTCGTCATGGATAATTACATGTAGGCCGTCTTATATCTAATTGACATGGGCCATTGGCCTGAGAGACAAGAAATAATGTCAACGCCAAGTAATTGGTTAATTGGTAAGTGGATAAAAAGCGTGCGCTGGTTGTAGTGCCTGTGGAGTGTGAGCGCACTTGGGTTAATCACAGACGCTAAGTTGCTGGAAGACTTCCCAGGACTGAAGACTGGCGCCAGGCCACCTAAACCACTGCTTGCGCTTTTCTGCCTGTAGGCTTGTCCTATTAGGCTCTGTAGTTTATTGACTCGTTTTGTAAGTTGAAATATTTAAATGTGCCAAAGCTCTTTCGGCCACCTAAAAGCTCATGCGCAATCAGCTCCTTATGTTCTATGTAGGCTATTGACATGTTAGGCTCTCTGGAAGAGTTGGGTTTTATTTTTTATGTATTGTGTAGGCCTATAACGTGTTTTTTGGTGAAAGTGGATCGTCGAGTTTAGTACTGTTTATGTAGTTTTAACGAATTTGTACAATCATTTCTATAATATAAAAAAATCGGTGTAATCCAAGTGTTTTGATTGATTTGACGTCTCTCCAGCCTATATTCAGGCCTGCTGCAATAGGGTTTTGTACCATTTGACTCGCTCACACATACAGCCGCATTTGTCTTGCAAATCCATCCCTGCTGTGCCAGGAAAAGAGAGCAGTCGGACATCAGTGAAGTTCAAGCGAGGGAACAAGTGAAGAGACTGTTTCATAGCAGCCCTTTGTGAATATCAAACCGGGGCGCTGGTGAAAAATGATGCATGCTTTTACACCTCTGAGTCCTGGCAACTGAGAAAGGATGGAGACGGAGTCATGAAACAGTTATACAGAAACAGAAGTCTGTCATGGAGAGGAACAAAGGAGCCATGGACTCATTTAGCTGGGTTACAACGAGTTTTGTACCCTCTGCCGCATGACGGGAATCGGGAAACCATATTGTATGGAGATAGTCCAGAGGAGAAAGCACAGGGCTGGGAGAGAAAGGCTGGCTTTGACGGACGCGCCGGGGTCCGGAGACCCCCCGGAGCGACACGCTGACTGCCAGGGCTCATTTCATTTTTAACCTTCCAGACACACTTACAAACTCTGAATTCATTTACATAAAGGCCTTTAGTAATAAACAACATTCAGTACATTTCAGCAGCCAAGTTAAACCCATAGGTCTTTACGCTCTTATGTTTGCTTATAATGCAACATAGGGATATGTAGAATGAATGTAAGTTATTTGTGTTATTATAAAATGTATCGATTAAAATGTGTATCGATTACAAAAAATATAAAATGTAGGCTATACATAATTCTAAATTAATAAAATAATTCGCTATTCTTTTTTTTTCCTATTTTTTCGTTGTAAAATTGTCACATATATGTTGCTTTTTATCACAATTTCTTATACATTAGTATTAATGTTACCGACAAGTAGGAATTTATATTCAAGCATTACTTCAGTGGCAACAGATACACAAACTGTCTTGACGCCTACGGCTAATTTCCTGCAAGGCATGTCTCCAGTTGTCTGGGGGTCAGGCCGTTTTGTCCATCGAGGGTCTCACATCACTGTCGACAGCTGCTCTGGAGATATAGGAGGAGCGCACATCGCTCTAATGTTGAATGGATTTGCTGTTCATGTATAAACTCATGCTTATCATTGGCCCTCCAATAGCAGTGCTTGGATTTTAAGTTATATTTTTAGTTTAAACTAAACCTCAATCTCATTTGTTGAGTTAATCGTATACAAAAATATAACACACATTTAGGGTATACGAAGTAAATACAAGATAAAAAAATGAATATATATACATTATTATTACTATTTTGACTATTACTACTATTATTACTATGATTACATAGGGGTCGAAAAAATGTTCAATGCCGAATGTTTAGCACAGCACAAAGAAAATGTATCTTATCAGATGTGCATTGCATGATCGAGTTCTTTTCGAAATATTGATTTTGAATTGTTTATGATCAGATATTGGTCTACATGAAGAAAGACATGCTAATATACAATTTATATCGATATAGTTATTAGTGATTAAATGTTATTCGCCAAGACGCGCGGTTGCGCAATAGATCAATTTCGAACTTTTACGCACGAAGAAGCTGTTTTTTTTATTTTATTTTGGGAGTAATGTTTGGTTATATATTTTCTCTCAACGAAGTTTCCGCAATATATATGCGTAAATTAGACTTAAATCTTAATAAAACAGTATACTAGTATATGCCTACTGGTCTACTCTATACTATATGTCACCGCAAGAGTAAACCCACTTAATGTGCTATAAAAAGTGAAGCATGCATACTAGCGAAGCACTTACATTTTTTATTGGTTAATTCGTTTATATTGAGCCACCATCCTCAGCAGAACGACGCATGCACTCCTGAAGGCTGCAACTTCATATACGCGTCACAATGGATAGCCGTGCGCAAAAAGCTCACTCGAAACCGTTGGATACCCTATTGTTTAGTCTCTGCTTGTACCTTTCCTTAATATATTCGGATTTTAGGCACTAGCGGGTTTGGCATTGTGTATTAATTTAACCAATCAGGTGTTCTCCTTAGTAATAAGCGTCCCATAAAATGTGTTGTCTCGCATAAAGTTGAAGCTATTGAAAAGTTCAATATCCCGGAAAGAAACAGAAGTTACCATCTCAGGGGTTTTCTACCACAAAAGACCAGCGTCTTAGCACCATATGTTTAATGGCTGCCGCCGTCCATCCATTATTAAAGGTAAAACGTGGCCCTTTAAAGTTGGAAAGGCTCCTTTATTTGAGTTAGATGGAGCACTTGCGCACAAAACCAGACGCGCGTCTCGCCATTGACTCGCTCCTTTCTCTTTCTTTCAGGAGTCTGCAGCGGCCACCGTCATTCCCGTTTCATTACAACATAAGCTTTTCATCACGCGGCATTGTGCTCGGTGAAAGTAATGCTGCGAATCAAAGAGATGACAATATTTTCTATCAGCTTGGAGACCCTGGACAAGAGCCCTCGAGCTTTGGCAAAAATCAGAGCCGGTAATTCATCTTGTCACTCCGCACCTGTGGTCCGTGCATTCAAAGTATACAAACCTGTCCCTATTAACATTAATTATTCACAAACAAAACAAAGGCTGAAACAGAGCAGGTTGAAGTCTGTTTATCGGTCGATTTTTTTTATTCTCTGAAGATGTGCCCAAAGCGTTTTTACGCTGTCATTTGCAACAAGTACCCGTCCGTCTTTTTCAAATTGAATTCAAAATGTCAATCGCAACATCTGCGTAAGATCCAAAACATGCGACACAAAACATACGTAAAATCGGTTTTGTAAAATCCTAGTAATGAGTAATTAACTTTGGAGACAATAGCGCAGAGTGTTGCGCGGTGGGACGGTGAGAGGTTTGTTCTGCTGTCTAGAGGCCAGGTGATGCCGGGGGAAACGGTGTCGGAAGAAGAAGAACTCACCGAGTCCTTATCCTTTCTCTCTTAAAAGCCGACACAAATTTAATTGGTATATCAAGGCTTAGCAATACGACCTTTTAGTTAATTGGCTTGGGATGCAAGGAGAGGGACAAAACAAATACAATGTTAAAGCTGGCAGGCTCACACTCCGAGCTGAAGCCCGGGTGGCACATCAATGAGAATGTGTTTTATTATTGCAAAACCTCATGCTTTACACTTCCCATATTGTCTGCCGGACAATAGCCGATGGTACATTAAAGATGTGGAAAACGGTGCCAACTCGTCTCGAAGACATAGCAAGGGCCTCTCTTTGCTTGCTTTTAGGCAGCTGCTGCCCAGGGACTCAGACCCAGAGAAATGAAAAGAGGCAAAGTTTGAAATACCAGGTGCATCCCCTGTGAACGGCCAGGGAGACTGATCATTTACAACGGGCCACGACGCCGTTATAAAGATGTAATTTACTTTGCAAGGCGCTTCCAAAGGCCATGGAAAATGAAGTGGGTCACGGGGGAGTGGGCTAGCCCAGCCTTTTTGATACCTTTCGCCTTATGTTGTATTTTCTTTTCCTTAATTGTTTTTCCCTTTGCTGCAACTGGTGTTGTTGATTTATGATTAAAAAAGAACCGGATCCGAGTCAGCCGGATCCACCTGAAATTATGTAATGCTTAACAGTTCATGCCGAATAAATAGTAGATGTGTGGGATATATATATATATATATATATATATATATATATATATATATATATATATATATATATATATATATATATATATATAGAGAGAGAGAGAGAGAGAGAGAGAGAGAGAGAGAGAGAGAGAGAGAGAGAGAGAGAGAGAGAGAGAGAGAGAGAGAGAGAGAGAGAGAGAGAAGATAGATAGATAGATAGATAGATAGATAGATAGATAGATAGATAGATAGATAGATAGATAGATAGATAGATAGATAGATAGATAGATAGATAGATAGATAGATAGATAGATAGATAGATAGATAGATAGATAGATAGATAGATAGATAGATAGATAGATAGATAGATAGATAGATAGATGGATGTATAAGGTCTTCTATTGACGTCGTCTTTCAGTACACCATTATCAAACAAACCACCGCTTGGCACAGTTGCTCTCGATGGCAGACTGCAGAGAACCTAGAAATAAAACCTGTCAGACAGTAAAGTGCTTTCTCTTTAAGAGCCGTGCCAAGAACGCGGCCGGGAGTGACAAGATACCCGGAGTATTTCAAGGCTCCAATGCGCCTGTCCATTCCGCTTCGTCGGTACCAAAGGGCGTTAAAGAAGGCATTTTAGTCTTTGTAGTATATGCGCCTACACAAAAAACGACTTCAAAAAAAGGCACGCCATAATTGAATGGCCTTCGACTGTGTTGCACAGATGCTATTCTTTGCTGAATGAAATAGCAATTATTTGACATTCGCATCTTTATCTTTACCACTATCTTCATGATTCCATTTCCACGATTCAAGATTACTTTATTTATCTCGTGGGAAATTTTTCTTTTGCATCAAGGCTGCCACATGGAAATGTATTCCACTCGATAAGTTGGCCAGCATCACGTTTTGCTATTCCCAATCAATAATGGGACGCTGGTATTGTATCACAGATTAAACCGCAAAATCTCCTCTGCAAATGTATGCTCATCGTCCAGGGAATTCATACTTCACCTTTTCAAAAGTCCAGATTGAGTCTTAAATTCAGAGTCCTTACGGTCCCCATGAGCAGCCTGCAGTGTGAATGCGTCGCTGATAGGACGCTGCGCACATCGGAGCCATTAGTAGGCTAGGCTACATATGAGGGGCGGACAGGAACGGAAAGGGAGGACGTGTGGCTCCAAGCAAGGGAAACGCGGCACCTGGCAGGAGCAGCGATGTCGATCAAAACCTTTCCAGAACTTCCCGCTGCATATAAGCTCTAGTCCTTTATATATTCTTCTACCTTTTCTATTTAAGGTCGATTCGTTATGGAATTATGGATTATATTTGCGTATTTCACATACAATCGTTTTCAAAACGTTTATAGCTAATGCTGAACCTACATAGGCCAATGACAAGCCTGCATTTAACCATTGATTAAGTGCCCCATCAATACTTTGATTCCGCTTAAACAGTCGGATAGGCCTACAGGTTCATTTGTGCGAGCCAGCCATTCAATTATTATTGATTTATTGTAGTAGGCCTATAATACTTTTTTTTAAAATTTATTTAGGCCATATCCATAATAATTCCAAAAATAAATAGTTAGGCTATACATAAATGGATCATAATTGAATTTACACGGATAAAAATTCATAATTTTTTCCCCCAATAATTATTAATGTAAGGAAGGATGCCTCTTTACATTTTCAAGAAGAATGAGAACTGAGACACTGAGTAGTCAAAGACAGTATAAAATATTTATTTGCAGAAGATGTATAAATATATAATTCACGGTTGAATGATAAAAAAATATATATAGGCCTACTGTATAAATTAACTTGATAAACTAATAAATTAAACATAAATTATCCCAAAAATTGTATTAAATTAAATACATTATTATTAACAATTTTGCATTTGAAAATGCTTCATTTCAAATGTAGACAATGCAATACGGATACAATACGAGTCCGATGCGTATTTACAAACTCATTGAATCAATGAAGGCCTGTACAACAAGATGGCACCAGGAAGTCCCACAGGCGGTGAAACCAGGCGCACTTTTTTGTGCGTTTAACGCAAATTCAACAAAATATGTATCTTCACATTTACACAAGGCATACTGTAGAACAGAAATGTTTTTTATATGAAAATAATGTAACTAACATTTTAATGCTATGCTAAAGGGAGGCTCGTTCTCGACATCGGTGAAGGAGGATTTGATGTGCAGTTTGCGGGGGTCCTCTGGGGTCCAGACCTTGGCCGTCCTGATGATGTTCTGGTCCCGCAGGTGCTTCTCGTCCGTCCAGGAGAGAGAGTGTCCGGCCAGGGGGGGCAGCCCGTAGTCCGGGTCGCTCGGGGATGGAGACCCTGAAGAGAAGGAAACTGTTAACATTCGTTTGGATGATGCGTGCGTGTGTGTGTGTGTGTGTGTGTGTGTGTGTGTGTGTGTGTGTGTGTGTGTGTGTGTGTGTGTGTGTGTGTGTGTGTGTGTGTGTGTGTGTGTGTGTGTGTGTTTGAGTTTATCTGCGTGGGTGCGTGCGAGTCTGTACTTGTGTTTGTGTATATTTGCGTGCGTGCGGCGGTGCCGTGTGTTATGTGTGTTGTGTGTGTGTGGTGTGTGTGGTGTGTGTGTGTGTGTGTGTGCGTGTTGTGTGTGTGTGTGTGTGTGTGTGTGTGTGTGTGTGTGTGTGTGTGTTTGTGTGTGCGTTTAAGTGTAAGTGCGCGTGTTCCGGAGGGGGAGGGGCAGTTGATCTTACTTGTGCCTCTGTGACAGATGATGACTTTCTTTGGCTGAACGTGCGCATCGCTGTTGGGGTTTCTGATGGGCATGTCCGACTGGACCAGCTCGGCCAGGAAGTTGATGTAGCCGATGGCCAGCCGCAGAGTGTCCACCTTGGACAGGCGCTTCTCGTAGGGCAGCGTGGGGATGTGTGAGCGGAGCCCCTCGAACGCGTCGTTGATGGACTGCATGCGCCGCCGCTCCCTCACGTTGGCCGCTTGTCTCAAATGCTGCATCTCCACGTCGGACCTCATCCGCCTCCTCCTCTTCGACATTGGCCCACCGTGATACGGGGACAGGTCTGCTATGCTGTCGGTGCATCCGTAAGACAGCGTGGAGGACGATGATGAGAAGGAGAGGTCTCCCATGTCGTAGTCCCCGTCGTAAGGCGCTCCCCGGCTGTCTTCGTAATAGTCTTGGAAATGACTGTTGAGGAATTCGACATCATCCTCCAATAGATCGTCCGCCTCCAGGTGTCCGTCTTTAGAAGAATGATCGGTGAAGAAATCTTCATCGTCAAAATAAGGGGAGGAAGCGAAGGTGTCCAACGTGGAGAAAGGGTCCAGTACGCTTTCCATCTCAGAGCTGCTTCTCCTGCGGTTTGCTGTCCACACTGTGTCTGCTGTCCCCGCTCGGTCCCTGTTTCCCTGTGTCTGCTGTCCCCGCTCGGTCCTCGTTTCCCTGTGTCTGCTGTCCCCGCTATGTCCTTGTTCCCATGTGACTGCTGTCCCCGCTATGTCCTTGTTCCCCTGTGACTGCTTGGTGTCCCGCTCGGTCCTTGTTCCCCTGTGTGTTCACCAACCGGCACGCGAGGCGTCTTTATAGGAACAACTCAAGTCGCGTGCCTTTCACCAGGAGCGCCGACCAATCACATGTCGGTGCGCTCACCTCGAGGTAATCCCCCTGCTCCCGCTTAGTGGGGGGGCGCAGACAGACTTCATTACCACGGGGCCTGACAATTACAAGACACAAACAAGTGTTACACATTCAGCTTTATGAGGACCAAACCCAGCCTTTAACAGCCCACCATGGCACAACCGCACATAACAGGTGTTTAGAAGAAAATAAGATGCAATGATACCCTCCATGGGAAATTATGTTTATGAATAAACATATGACTTAAAAATAGAAGAATTGGAAGAAGATGAGTGGGAAGAAGATGAAAAATCAGAAGAATAACAACACTATTAACTACAAAATGCTTTTCCTGCAGAAAATGCGGCGAGTGCTGGAGTGCAAAGTGAGGTCGAACATATGTTGTAGTGAAGCCACATATAGGCCTGGCCTAGTCGTAAATAAATGTTAAATGGCTTAAATCAAGTGAAGGGTTAAACAAAAAGCTAATGTGATGAAGAATAAATACATTAAAGATCAAATATAGAATAGCTGAGCTGTTCTTCTCTAGAGAGAGAGAGAGAGAGAGAGAGAGAGAGAGAGAGAGAGAGAGAGAGAGAGAGAGAGAGAGAGAGAGAGAGAGAGAGAGAGAGAGAGAGAGAGAGAGAGAGAGAGAGAGAGAGAGAGAGAGAGAGAGAGAGAGAGAGAGAGAGAGAGAGAGAGAGAGAGAGAGAGAGAGAGAGAGAGGAGTTTGTGTGTGTGATAGAAACTAGGAAAAGTGGCCTATGTTTTTGACCTTGTCCTTCACATGTAGTTCATCAAAATAAGCAAAAAAAAAACAATGATGATGCTTATACCGTTGGCCTCCTTGGAGTCTCAGCTTTCATATTAGGCCTAAATATCGTTTGTTAAGATAGAGTGACATGAAAAAGATTGTTAGGCATTGTTATTAGCATTTAGCTTCTACCGGAAGTAAATCGCATATGTAGCAAGCACCTAGCCTCTAACCAGATAAACGGGGTACCCACAGACAAACACCCGATAAATATAAAACTAATCGATTAATAATTGTTGCACCAGTGTAACAATAAATAACGTAATGCCTTGACATTGTGTTTCTAGGTCAATTATTGACGTTGCTGTGCTCCAGGACTCCCAATAGTTAGCTTTTATGATAGCCACCCTTGGGCGAGAGCATCATTTTCTAGAACGTCCTCCCCTCGAGCCTCAACTTCAATGAGACCAACTGGAAATATAGACCTACAAGCGGGTAGGAAATGTAACTGTTAAAATGTGATTCTGAAAAAATATCAAAATTAACGGTTAAAAACTGAGCAAGTTATGAAGTCTGAAGTAGGCCTAGTTGGAAGTGTCAGATAGTGGGCTTCCATTGTAAAAAAATATATTTTAAAATATGGTAAAAAGTTATAGGCTAGCCTATATTTCAATGGATTCCAAGTTAATTTGAACATTTTTAAATTTGAGTCTCTAGGTGAAACATTGTGGAAGGAGTTGGGTCCCAAAGTTTGTAGAGCAAGAAAGAATTAAACTTAAGAAGAACAACAGTTGACCGATGCATGCAGCACTCACCTAATAATTGTCATGCATTGTTTTGTTAAAGCATGGGAAAGGTCCCTTTAACCGTGTTATTCGGTGTAGGCCTAACCTGCTTTAGCCTATACAAAATGTGAGGTCCATTTCTCTGGTCATTTATTCAGTTCATAAGTGGTGCCCGCCCTACCACCAGGTCCGAGCGCACTTGTGACAGCCAGTACTCTTACAGGGAGAACTGGTCGACGGATAAAAGCACAGTGGTGGCCCAGGGCCCTACGTCTCTCTGACACCATTACGCGACAAATTAACGCTCCCGGTACCTGAAATGCAAACGAGGCGACCAACTGGTCGAGGGTCTGTAAGTAAACATCTATTGACTCTGAATGACTATTCATTGAGTGAATGAAGGGGCTCACTTTGTATAGATAGCTGCAGCACGGGGCAGGCCGTGGGAAGGACACCACTTGCGCCCCTCACGCCTTTATGTGCAACACGTCGTGTTATAAATGAGGGCTTCTGCTACTGCCACCGCTGTTCCGCTGACACAGCCCAGCGGGCCTGCCCTCCCACAGGATCTGTGATGTAGCGAAACACTCTTCAGTAACACAGTAATATGTGGAGAGTTAATGTTGTTCCACTGTAGGAGCCGAAAACAATTTCATTGCATCGTTAGTGGGAATAGAAATATGTTAACAGGGGAATTTTTTTAAAATAGAGAATGCATCCATTTAATATCAGTGGAAATGTTAGATATAAGCAATTTATTTTACACAATTAAATTTAGCACTTGAAGACTTCCTTCTATCTATATTTAGTGGAAAAAATTGCCGTGTCGTGTGTTTTTAACTGCTGCTCCTACCTGAGTGGCTGAATGGCTCCTCATTCACTCACTCCACGATAAAGACCGGCCCGTGACCACTTTATGTTAAATTCAAAATGCAGACGTGAGACATTGTTGCCTGTTGCCCTCCAGGCCAACAAGCTGCAGAGCGAGGGGCTGCTTGGGAATGGAGACACTCGGTCCCCGTGACGCGCGGAGCGCAGCGGCCTCTGAATGGACGGATCGGTCACGGAGCGTTGGAGGAAATAAAATTGCAATAGACTCGGGCAATATAGTCGAACTTGTTGATGAATAAATTGGCTGATGTTGTTGAAGCATCGCTGAGGAAATCCAATAATATTCTACTTTGGAAACTGATGCAGAAAGAAAGTGAATGCAGAGTCTGAGTGTATTGCATTGGAGATAATCCCCCCCACAGTAATCCCCATGATCTGTGATTACTGGGGATTATCGGACAGGATAACTAAAAGACAAATTAAACGGATTACTTTATATCCTTGTTAACTACTTAAAACGCCCAAAATCCGACGATATGCTCTGCGGTGATTAAACAACAGTCTCCACCTTTTCCATTTAGGAGATAGCCTGTACTATTATATGTATATAGGCTATGTTTATACATTATTATGGAGACCGAAAACCGTTTGATTTCCTACGCCTTCATTGAAGTGAAGATGTTTACGTTGTAGGATAATTATTGGAATACAAATATCCGAATACCTTTCAAAAAAATTCAACCTTAAAATGACAATCAGCCTGTCTGATAATCGATTGATTCATGTTTAAATGATGCTATAAGCAAGGATGCAATGCAAAGAATGAACAAATAAAACGGGTTTGCTTTCCCTCCTGAGAGCTGAGCTCCCAGTATGGGTGAGTTTGACGTCACTGCTCCCAGCAGGGAGCCTGGGAATCAGAGCACATGTCCGCTGGACTGCAGGGGCCGCTCCCACACAACCACCAACCCGATCTGCGTCATGTTATAGACATCATAACATAGAAACATACAGCATGACACAGCGAGTGAGTCTTTGGATATTGCGTTTGTCCATATGGATCGTTACCGAGCTGATGTTGAGCAAGGAGCGCATTATAGGGTCCAGTGTGTTCTGTTGGGGCAGTAGGTATAAGGGGGACAGCAGCACGCTGAGGGACCACTCTACACGTCCGGTTCATCAACTCAACCCACACGCTGGGTTGGACTTGATCAAACTTTTGAGTAGGCCTATAACAGGGTCGGTGCCCCTTGAACATAAGTGTCCTTTTTTTAAAAAAAATTTTTTTATTATTATTACCCAAATTAGCGCCCTAATCCTCAAAAGAAATTGGGAGGAGGGGAGGAGGAGGTCCTTCTATAACTCTAGGTTAAATGAAGAGCTGATGTGCCTGGGGCTGTGTGGCTTTAGGGGGATTGGAGAGATTAGGATGGTGCGTCCTGCGGGGGAAACCACGCAGTCTACCCTATAATCCACACGGTCAACTCAAACGCAGACACACACATTTGTAGCTTCTGCGTTTAATAATCCGAATTGTGATATGAGATTAGCCCGAGGCTACTTAGAAATCCAAAGTTTGTGACATGTGATGTAACATGTTTATAATGGGACACTATTAGCCTAATAACCCATGTTTAAGATTAGCAGACAAACAACCTTCACTTGCTAAATATATATAATATAATGGACTAAAACACAGACGGGATGAACTAAAGGCACAATTGCCCTCAATAATTCAACGCCATCTCATGGACAAAAGTAAGATTACAGTCAATAATATTGATTACATGCAATAGGCTATATATTCGACCGAAGTATTGTAACAAGAAATAACAATACATGTGTGAGGCATACAATGTTGTGAGAAGCTATAAATACATTAAGATGTGATAAGAAAACTGTCTGCAAACAGACAACAGGCCTACACTTCATAAAACAGACAGGACCGTCCAAACAGACAAAAGGCCTACACTTAATAAAACAGACAGTACACAGTACAAACAGACAACAGGCCTGCAGTTTATAAACAGACAGTACACACAAACAGACAACAGGCCTAAACTTTATAAACAGACAGTACACAGGATAAAGAGACAACAGGCCTACACTTAATAAAACAGACAGTAGGCCTACACAGTACAAACAGACAACAGGCCTACCGTTTATAAAACAGACAGTACACAGGATAAAGAGACAACAGGCCTACACTTAATAAAACAGACAGTACACAGTACAAACAGACAACAGGCCTACCGTTTATAAAACAGACAGTACACAGTATAAAGAGACAACAGGCCTACTTAATAAAACAGACAGTGTATATAAAGACAACAGGCCTACACTTAATTAAACAGGCAGTACCGTCCAAAGAGACAACAGGCATACACTTTATAAAACAGACAGTACACAGTATATATAAAGACAACAGGCCTACAGTTTATAAACAAACAGTACACAGTACAAACAGACAACAGGCCTACACTTAATTAAACAGACAACAAGCCTTCAATTTCAACGTTCAGTAGGCTATTCAGTATAGAGCAGACAGTGAACAACTAAAATCCATCAAATGCATCTTCCAGCGGCAGTGTCTATTGCTATCACTGTAATACATTGTTGTTCCATATTTTATATATAAGTGAAGGTGAATAATTGTTTTTTTGTCTTAGGTGCGATGCAGGATCTGTAGTAGGCTATTTTACATGCTTAGCTGCGGCCTCACTCGCTCCGCTGAGCTTAGCCGGTGCCTCTGTACGTTCGGTCGCCTACGCCTCTTCAAGTTGCTCTAGAATCGCTACTCCAGTGGTGGTAGAATCTCTTAGAGGTAGGAACCAGTGTGTGAGTGATTTTTAAATAGCCACTGTTCCATTCGACGACGATATTGATTGAACGTCACGACGTGGACGGATCCAGTGGCGGAGAGATGTGTGGAGAACAGCTGGACTGGGATTTCTGGTTGAGATTCTGTGATTCGCACTGTGTGTCCAGCCTCCGCTGTGGTCACAAGTTACCTGTACACGGGTACATAAGCTGTACCATCGTTGTGTCTCCAAAGGCTTATGATTAGTAGCAAAGAGAGCACCAGTGACAGAGTCTTCAGTTAAACATCTGGCGCTATAACCAATCAATGAAAAGGAAAACAAAATTGGCATCTAGAACGTCGAAATAGGAATGGCACCCGGGGCAAGACACATTGAGGACTTAGGAGGACGGAGGATTGAGCGAGTCCTGAGACTATCTACATGTCCTCTTGTGGTTTTATTTAATTATCATGGTAGTTTGAAATATCTCGCCGCGCTTAATAACTCATATGTTGTAAGCTGTTGGCGTGTTGGCGGATTGAGAGGGGTGGTTATTTTTGAGGGTTGGTAATATAGTCGTTTCTTATGCAGTCAATAAGTTTTAACCAGCGTTTATTGTTTCGCCAGGATAGTGAATAATTACGGTTGACTGAATTAAGGGCTTAGGCTTACCCTAACCTCGCTTCATATTTCAAACCGTTATGTTTCGTCCAAAGCCATAACCTTAACCCTTCACGACGGGACCGACACGAACAGTTGAGTTTTAATGGCTAATAGGCACACCATTTATCGCATGTTTGCTATGCCAT